>QJPP01002281.1:0-163902 GCA_003996215.1 Jaltomata sinuosa
GGTACCCAGTAGGTATCATAGGCCGACTGGCACATATAAGATAAAAGCGCAGTAATAGACAGAATAGAAGCAAGTAGTCACAGAAATCAACGAAAGGTACACAGGAACTAGCCCAGAGGGAAATCAACAGAAACACATATGAGGCTAGTAAGCAGAATATACACACCAAAGGCACAGGTGAAAGTAAGAACAACGCACCTGGGGTCCTTGCAACAACAGTGTATAAAAAATAAGTTTACGAAATGGACGGTATACCGGTAACCTCAAGTGTAAGAAGAAGGGAGAAAGAGTAATAATAGGCATGCTCAGAGACATGAATCAAACTCAACTAACCATACCAATCTCATACTTATCCATAATAGAGAACAATCCTGTAAGTAAAAAGTAAAAGTCTACCTACAGTCCCCCGGCTGCCCATACAATCGAGGAACACAAACAAGTGAAAACAAACCCTCCGGCATCCCATACTACCGGAGCGTACAATCAGCAAACAGCAAACAAGGGTGGAGCCTCAAACAATGAATGATATGATGCATGATGATCTCAAGTGCCATGGTATCTCTGTATGTACCTCCTCCGGCGCCGATCCGTAGCACCCCAGCAGGTTAGGTTCCATGGCAAGGACTCTGCCCGTATACCTCTACTCCACCAGTACCCCTCCTCCGGCACACGCAGGCCCGATAGCCCCTGGCCGGATTGCAAGGTCCATTGGAGCGTCCCATTACCCCATTACTAAATCTCAGTATCAGAACATGTATCAAGATAGAGACCCAGTCTCGATATCAAGGATAGAGACCCAGTCTCGAATATGCATTCCAGATCCTGTCAGACTAAAATAGTAGGAAAATATCTCAAAACCCCCTCCAAGGGTGCCCGGGCGTAGCCGGGTCTAAACAGTAAAACGTCATCTCAGGTGCTCGATCTGACCGAGGCTAAAATTCATCTCAAGTAACAAGAAAACTCAACTAGCACCCCGGCCCTGCCGAGTCTAGCGATAATCATAAAACTGATGATTTTAAACATAATTTTACTTTCTTGCCAAAAAATCTCCACAAGTGAAATCAACCATTTCCAAATCATTTCCATCAAAAACGGGCCCCCCGGGCCATGCAAGGTTTAGAAAACAGTGCCAGTAGGCCCGAAGCCAAAACCACAGTAAAACATGGATAAAACCTCTTTATATGCATGGAAATGGTATTGGATCCACACACAATGCTGCCCCCGCAGCTCACAATCAACCTTATCAACCCTGACAGGCCCACAGCTACTCAGCAAGCATTAACCAGCCTAGAAGGATATGTCTATGCCCGACTCGCGGGGACATTCCCAAAATCCCACCTTCTATGTTCCCAGAGGTCAACAAGGCCTCACAGGACACAAGGGGTAAATAAAGATATATCGACAAATTTACTACAAAACAACGGAGGGGAAACAAAGTAGGGCGGATATGAATTAAGCGGTCGAAGGTCTGTGGTACCAACCTAATAAACCAACCCAAGGATTGCCCATTAATACAATTTTATTTTATATATACGGAGTCTAGGGAAAATAAACCGTAACCTACCTGTCGTCCGACGACAAGCTGCTGGAACAACGATGTCCAAGTTCGAACCACTCCGAGAAAATCCACAACTAAATCGGAATCGGATTCGGATTTGGGACGGAATAAATTGACGTAGATAATTGATTTTCTTTTCGATGTTCCCGTACCACACCACTTTGGATAACCCACAAATTCCCTTTACACAATATATATCAACAGTGCTAGAGAAGTTGTGTAGCTTAAAGAGTTTGTGAAGCCATAGAATGTAATTAGAAAGGCATGGAGATATAATTCTTGTTCGTAGTGGAATAAGAGAACTTTTATAACCCATTAGCTAGAATTAGCAACTTGATACTTACATACTATAAATCATTGTCAGTTAGGTTGATATGGCACCCTAGGAATGACCCACGTAGATGGTGGATTGCTGGCCACTCCCTCCACCTCCACGTGGAGTGGAGGTGGCAAGGATAAAAGGGAATTCTTATCCCGCTATTTATATATTCGGGTATTGCATAAATTCGTGGTAAAATAAATATAATATTTTAAATATACCGTAATTCATAGAAAATTATTTCGAATAAAACCTACTATATTATAATAATAAATTTTAACATAACTAAATTTACTATCTCCGTTAAAATATTATGGAGTATAAAAACCTTATAAAATAAATACTTATACCATTATATCGCAACAAAAACATTTTCCATAAACCTTTAAAGTATTTTGAAAAGGTAATAATAATATAATTTTTACCAAATTCAACTTTTAAATAACGTATTTTCAAATACACGCACGATACTTATAAAGTTCTTAAGTTTAGGCTCGTAATTCGCCTACGCACGATTTTGATATTCAAGAATTCTCTCGGGATCCTCCCTTATATTTTATCACTGTTTCGGAACTGAAATGGCATTTTAAAACGTGAAATTGAAGCTTAAATCGGGTTAAACCCGACCCGGTTCGCAACCCGTTTTCTGCCAGACAGTCCGCGGTAAAACAGTCATAACTCTTTGCTCCGAGATTATTTGGACGTGCGGTTTTGTGCGTTGGAAACTAGACTCATAGACCTTCGATTTGGTATTTCGGGGGACTTCTAACTCTTTATATATTGAGAGAAAATTCCTGATACATTTGACCCAAGGTTCAGAAAATTTGTTAAAGGTCTTACGATATCTTTTGTCGATTTGCTTAACTTCAACACTTACACGTGGAAATGACCGGAAGGGTCATTACATCATCCACTACTAAAAAGGGCTTTTGGCCTTGAAAGTCAAGGTCAAAAGGGTACCTGAAGGCTAAAATAGCTGCGGATACTGAACCCGCATATCTCTCTCGGTCTCCCAGGTAGCCTCCGGTGCCTCCACTGAACCTTAACAACCGGGATCTCTCGAGACCTCAATCTCCTGACATCTCTGGCCAAAATAGTTTTCGGCTCCTCAACAAAGGCTAAACCTTCATCCAACTGAACTGAATCCCACTGCAATACATGAGACTCATCTGGTACATACCGACGTAGCATCGAAACATGAAATACAGGATGTATAGCTGAAAACGTCGGAGGTAAGGCTAACTGATAGGCAACGCTACCAACCCTCTGCAGAATCTCAAACGGCCCAATGTACTTGGGGCTAAGCTTGCCCCGCCTACCAAATCTCATCACGCCCTTCATGGGTGATACACGGAGAAACACCAAGTCACCGACACTAAACTCCAAGGCACGAAGCCTACGATCAGCATAACTCTTCTGCCTGCTCTGAGCTGCCCGAAGGTCTTATCCTGAATCACTCGGACTCGGTCTAAGGAATCTCGAAGCAAATCTGTGCTCTGTGGGGCCAGCACTAAAACATCAAACCAAACCTACAGCGTGATCTGCAACGCACTGCACATACAACAGCCTTCAAAAGGTGACCATTGCGAACTCGTAATGGAAGCTGTTATTATAAGCAAACTCTGCCAAGGGAACAAACTGATCCCAAGAACCTCCAAAGTCAAGAACACAGGCCCGAAGCATGTCCTCCAAAATTTGAATGGTCCCCTCGGACTGGCCATCTGTCTGAGGGTGGAAAGCGGTGCTAAGATGAACCTCTGTACCCAAGTCTCGCTGAATAGCCCTCCAGAACTGAGATGTGAACTGAGTGCCGCGGTCTGAAATGACAGAAGCTGGGACCCCATGCAACCGAACAATCTCACGAAGGTAGATCTGAGCTAACCTCTCTGCACCATAAGAAGTCTGAACCGGCAAGAAATGTGCTGACTTGGTCGGCCTATCAACAATCACCCATATGGAATCAAACCCACGAGAAGTACGGGGCAAACCAACCACGAAGTCCATAGTAATCCCTTCCCACTTCCACTCAGGAATGGGAAGTCGTTGCATCAAACCACCAGGTCTCATGTGCTCGAACTTAACCTGCTGACAGTTCAAGCACCGAGATACAAACTCCGCTATATCCCGCTTCATACCACTCCACCAGTAAAGCTGCCTCAATTCTCTATACATCTTCGCTGTGCCAGGGTGAATGGAGTATCTAGTACAATGTGCCTCACGAAGTATCAACTGAATCAAATCACTAACCCTCGGAACACAAAGGCGACTATCATACCTCAAAACCCCATCTGAATCTAGAGTAGCCTGACTGGTCTCACCCTGAACAACTCGATCACGAAGGTCACACAACTGCTGATCCTCAAACTGACGACTCTGAATCTGATCAATCAAAGTAGAACGAACCTCAACACCGGCGAGAACTCTGCTAGGATCCGACAAGTCAAGCCTAACCAGACGGTTAGCCAAGGACTGAATGTCCAAGGCCAACGGTCGCTCTGAAACTGAAAGAAAAGCTAGGCTACCCATACTCACTATCTTCCGACTCAAGGCATCCGCTACCACGTTTGCCTTGCCCGGATGATACAGAATGAAGTCATAGTCCTTCAGCAACTCGACCCATCTCCTCTGCCTCGAGTTCAACTCCCGCTGACTCGTGATATACTGAAGACTACGGTGATCGGTGAAGATATCACATTGAACTCCATATAAGTAATGCCTCCAGATCTTGAGCGCGAAAACTACTGCCGCCAACTCTAAGTCATGAGTGGGGTAGTTGCGCTCGTGAACCTTCAACTGCCTCGACGCATATGCTATTACTCGACCCTGCTGCATCAACACACAACCAAGACCAACCCCAGAAGCATCACAATACACGGAGAAGCTCTGACCCTCAACCGGCAAAGTCAAAACTTGGAGCTGAAGTCAATAAGGCCTTAAGCCTCTGGAAGCTATCCTCACACTGATCCGACCACTGAAATGGGACATCCTTCCTAGTCAGCATAGTCAAGGGTGCTGCTATGGAAGAAAATCCCTCAACGAACCGTCTGTAGTAACCTGCTAACCCAATAAAGCTGCGAACCTCAGTAACAGTAGTGGGTCTAGGCCACTCACAAACCGCTGAAATCTTTCCCGGATCACCCTAATCCCATCCTTAGACACCACGTGCCCTAGGAATGCAACTGACTCAAGCCAAAACTCGCACTTTGAGAACTTGGCATAAAGCCGATGATCTCTCAAAGTCTGGAGTATAACCCTCAAGTGCTGCTCATGCTCATCTCTACTACGCGAGTATACCAAGATGTCGTCTATAAAAACTATCACAAATGAGTCCAAATACGGGCCAAGAAACCCTGTGCATCAAGTTCATAAAGGCTGCGGGGCATTAGTCAACCCAAAAGACATCACCAGGAACTCATAATGGCCATAACGTGTCCTGAATGCTGTCTTAGGGATGTCCTCCGCCCTAATCCTCAACTGATGGTAGCCAGACCTCAAATCAATCTTCGAAAACACGACTGAACCCTGAAGCTGGTCAAACAAATCATCAATCCTCGGCATCGGATACCTATTCTTCACTGTCACCCTATTCAGCTGCCGATAATCAATACACATGCGCATCGACCCATCCTTCTTCTTCACGAAGAGAACAGGAGCACCCCACGGTGACACACTAGGTCTAATAAACCCCTTAGCTAACAGATCCTGGAGCTGCTCCTTAAGCTCCCTCAACTCAGCAGGAGCCATACGGTAAGGAGAAATAGAAATGGGCCTAGTGCCCGGCTCCAACTCAATAGCAAAATCAATATCCCTCTCAGGTGGAAGGCCTGGCAGGTCGGTAGGAAATACATCGAGGAAGTCTCTAACCACAGGAACAGACTCAGGGGAAGTGGGGTCAGCACTAACATCTCGGACATATGCTAGATAAGCTAAACACCCACGGGAAATCAACTTCCTAGCTCGAAGACAAGAGATGATCCCAGATGGTGCATGGCTAACAGAACCCTGCCACACAACCGGGGATACACCGGGCACGGCTATGGTAATGGTCTTGGCATAACAATCCAAAACCACACGGTGAGGGGATAACCAGTCCATGCCCAGTATCACATCAAAATCTAGCATATCAAGAATCATCAAGTCACCCCAAGTCTCTGAATCACCAATAGATAACATACAGGATCTCACAATCCGATCCACTACTAAAGAATCTCCTACTGGGGTCGAAACAGAAACAGGAACAGATAATGGCTCACTAGCCAACCCCAAACAAGGCACAAAGTAGGCAGATACATATGAACAAGTGGATCCAGGATCAAATAAAGCCATAGCAGACTGATGGCACACAGAAATCGTACCTGTAATCACAGCATCTGAGGCCTCTGCCTCTGGTCTCCTAGGGACCGCATAAAACTGACGACGACCTCCACCTGCCCGACCGCCATCCCTACCACCTGCTCTGCCGCGTGGCGCACCACCTCTACTCTGACGACCACCCCCTCTAGCCGGGGGCTGAACTACCCGTAAAGGCTCGGCCAACTGGACTGTACCCTGCTGAGGGCAATCTCTAGCAAAGTGACCTATCGCACCACAAGTAAAACAAGCCCCTGACGGCCTACTCAGTCGAGATGAACCCGCAAATCCCGAATGACCACCACGACCTGATGCCCCAGAAACTGTACCCCTCGAAGACTGGCCGCCATAGCCCTGATGGCTGCTCTGACCCTGCTCGAACTGGGTACTACCAAAGGTCTGAAGGGAAGACTGAACCGGTCGGCTGGACTGACCCTGGTACTGCTGTGGCTGATAACTCCGACTCCACTGACCAGGACCTCTACCGCCATATCTGGGACCACTATAGACACCCTGATGTCGAGGCCTCTTATCTCTGGACCCCTGATCATGTCGCTGTAGGTCCTCCACAGTGCGGGCATAGTCTACAATAGCCTGGAATGACCGACCACTGGCAATCAATATCTCAGCTGGCTGCCTGATCTCTGGCCTCAAACCCCATACAAATCTACGAATCCTATCAGCCTCGGTGGGAATGATCATAGCTCCGAACGGTGCTAGCTGATGAAAGCGGGTCTCATACTCCGAGATAGTCATAGATCCCTGCACAAGATGAGTAAACTGCTCCCTGCGACGCTCCCGATCACTCTGGGGTAGGAACTTGGCCATAAAGGCCTCATAAAACTCAGACCAGGTCAAAGGAGGTGACGATGGTGGTCTACAAGCAACCTGGGCCCTCCACCATAACTTCGCTGGGCCCTCCAACTGATAGGTAGTATAACCAACCCCGTGAGTCTCCAACAAACCCAAATGATGCAACATCTCCTCACAGGTAGTAATAAAGTCATGTGGATCCTGTCCAGAAGTACCTGCAAACCTCGGAGGTGCTAACCTCAAAAACCTACCCAGCGCCTTCTGCTCTGACTCTGTCATAGCTGGGCGAGGAGCAAGAGGCTGTGCAACAGATGGAACCGGAATGACCTCCGCACGGGGAGCCATAGTAGCAGGCTGCGCTCCTGAGCTCTGTGCACCCAGGGCTGCCCCCTTGAGCGGATGTCTGCGCAACCTCAGAAGGCCGCTCTCCAATCACACCCAAAAGCTGCAATAGTAATCCCCGAATATCTGGAGACGGAGCTGCGGCTGGAGCTGGCACAGAAGTGGGCACTGGAGCTGGTACTCGAGCTGGCGCTGGAGCTGGTACTCGAGCTGGCGCTGGAGCTGGTGGTACCTGGGCTGCCCCCTGAACCACATGCTGCTCGGGCTCTATCTCCACGCTAGCAGCTCTAGCAGGTGCCACTGATCGAGGCGTCCTCTACCCCTAGCTGGAGTGGGAGGCTCATCCTCGCGTGCTGCCGATGATCTCGTACGAACCATCTGCGGAAGAATGAAGTAGAACAAATGAGATCTCTAGAAACTTCAAGGGCTATACGCATGACACAGAGGCAATGAAAGAGTCAAATTTCCTAAAATGTCACTGTAGCCTCCCGAAGATTGAGTACGGACGTCTCCGCCCCGATCCGCAGGACTCTACTAGACATTGGCTCCTATACCAATGACACCGGTGAACCTAAAGCTCTGATACCAAGTTGTCACGACCCGATTTCTCGGTCATGATGGCACCTACAACCCCCGGTAGGTGAACCAATTCATGTAGCCCAGAACAGTTAGTAATGGGCTACTATCTGACAAATAAGAGAACAAGACGAATAAAATAGATAACAGGTATATAAATATATACATATGCGGAAACTAAACCAAACCCCAAGACCTGGTATCATAGTACAGAGCCAAAACTACATATATGGAGTGAAAACTATCCAAAAGAATATATACAGATGTCTCTGAATGGTAATAGAGTACATAAAGCAAAAGATAAACTAAAGCTAAGCTCCGATAGCCAAGAGCTCACCCTCAACCTGAAGTAGTCTCCACAGATCTCCAAGCATGAATCACAGCGATCTAACGGCGATGGCCCACGCTAGGTTCTGCACCCAAAGATGCAGGGGGTAGGGGTGATCACCAAATGCGAAGCATAAAGTACCCAGTAGGTATCATAGGCCGACTGGGCACATATAAGATAAAAGCGTAGTAATAGACAGAATAGAAGCAAGCAGTCACAGAAATCAACGAAAGGTACACAGGAACTAGCCCAGAGGAAATCAACAGAAACACATATGAGGCTAGTAAGCAGAATATACACACCAAAGGCACAGGTGAAAGTAAGAACAACGCACCTGGGGTCCTTGCAACAACAGTGTATACAAAATAAGTTTACGAAATGGACGGTATACCGGTAACCTCAAGTGTAAGAAGAAGAGAGAAAGAGTAAAAATAGGCATGCTCAGAGACATGAATCAACTCAACTAATCATACCAATGTCATACTTATCCATAATAGAGAACAAATCCTGTAAGTAAATAGCAAAAGTCTACCTACAGTCCCCCGGCCGCCCATACAACGGAGGAACACAAACAAGTGAAAACAAACCCTCCGGCATCCCATACTACCGGAGCGTACAATCAACAAACAACAAACAAGGGTGGAGCCTCAAACAATGAATGATATGATGCATGATGATCTCAAGTGCCATGGTATCTCTGTATGTACCTCCTCCGACGCCGATCCGGCCCAGCAGGTAGGTTCCATGGAAGGACACTGCCCGTATACCTCTACTCCACCGTATACCCCTCCTCCGGCACACGCAAGCCGTAGCTCTGGCCCGGATAAGCAAGCCCGTCCATGGAGGTCCCAGACCCCATACTAAAACTCAGTATCAGAACATGTATCAAGATAGAGACCCAGTTTCGATATCAAGATAGAGACCCAGTCTCGAATATGCATGCCCAGACCCTGTCCAGGACTAAAAATAGTAGGAAAAATATCTCAAAAACCCCTCCAAGGGTGCCCGGGCGTAGCCGGGTCTAAACAGTAAAAAGTCATCTCAGGTGCTCGGTCCGACCGAGGCTAAAAATCATCTCAAGTAACAAGAAAACTCAACTAGCACCCCCGCCCTGCCGAGTCTAGCGATAATCATAAAACTGATGATTTTAAACATAATTTTACTTTCTTGCCCAAAAATCTCCACAAGTGAAATCAACCATTTCCAAATCATTTCCGTCAAAAACGGGCCCCCCGGGCCATGCAAGGTTTAGAAAACAGTGCCAGTAGGCCCGAAGCCAAAACCACAGTAAAACATGGATAAACCTCTTTATATGCATGGAAATGGTATGATCACACACAATAGCTGCCCGCAGCTCACAATCAACCTATCGACCCTGCACAGGCCCACAGCTACTCAGCAAGCATAACCAGCCTAGAAGGATAATTCTATGCCCGGGACTCGCGGACATTCCCAAATTCCCACCTTCTATGTTCCAGAGTCAATAAGGCCTCACAGGACCACAAGGGTAAATAAAATATAACGGCAAATACTACAAACAACGGAGGAATAAAAGTAGGCGGATATGAATAAAGCGGTCAAGGTCTGTGGTACCAACCTAATAAACCAACCCAAGGATGCCCATTAATACAATTTTATTTTATATATACGGAGTCTAGGGAAAATAAACCGTAACCTACCTGTCGTCCGACGACAAGCTGCTGGAACAACGATGTCCAAGCTCGAACCACTCCGAGAAAATCCACAACTAAATCGAAATCGGATTCGGATTTGGGACGGAATAAATTGACGTAGATAATTGATTTTCTTTTCGATGTTCCCGTACCACACCACTTTGGATAACCCACAAATTCCCTTTACACAATATATATCAACAGTGCTAGAGCAGTTGTGTAGCTTAAAGAGTTTGTGAAGCCATAGAATGTAATTAGAAGGCATGGAGATATAATTCTTGTTCGTAGTGGAATAAGAGAACTTTTACAACCCGTTAGCTAGAATTAGCAACTTGATACTTACATACTATAAATTATTGTCAGTTAGGTTGATATGGCACCCTAGGAATGACCCACGTAGATGGTGGATTGCTGGCCACTCCCTCCACCTCCACGTGGAGTGGAGGTGGCAAGGATAAAAGGGAATTCTTATCCCGCTATTTATATATTCGGGTATTGCATAAATTCGTGGTAAAATAAATATAATATTTTAAATATACCATAATTCATAGAAAATTATTTCGAATAAAACCTACTATATTATAATAATAAATTTTAACTTAACTAAATTTACTATCTCCGTTAAAATATTACGGAGTATAAAAACCTTATAAAATAAATACTTATACCATTATATCGCAACAAAAACATTTTCCATAAACCTTTAAAGTATTTTGAAAAGGTAATAATAATATAATTTTTACCAAATTCAACTTTTAAATAAATATTTCAAATACACGCACGATGCTAAAAAAGTTCTTAAGTTTAGGCTCGTAATTCGCCTACGCACGATTTCGATATTCAAGAATTCTCTCGGGATCCTCCCTTATATTTTATCACTGTTTCGGAACTGAAATGGCATTTTAAAACGTGAAATTGAAGCTTAAATCGGGTTTAATTCTTCTATATAGTATTGGTTTAATTCTTCTTTTTGATGTTTTATCATTTTTGTAGATGATTTTTGCATTTCTGGTTCGTAATTTATACTTGTGCTTGGTTCATATCTCCTGCTACCTGATATGCTTAATCTTGGTTCATAGTTTATTCTTTTAGATGTGCTTAATCTTTCTTTTACTATTTCTAAATCTTCGTCAAAATCTATTTCTTTATAACTATATTCATTTTTGTCTATTAGAGTAACTATCTTTTCAAAGGGGTTTTCTATCTTTATCCTATTTATTTTGTTTTTTGCTGTTATTTTATGTTTAGTAGTTAATACATATAAGTTTTTACATCTTGCTGTAAATATTTTACTGCCTGGGGCTAGTTCTAATCCTGACATTTTCCAATATAATACTAAAGATTTATCTATATTTTTATCTGATACTGCTACTGAATAATTAGCACTTATTATAAATTTAAACTTTTGGTATATTAAATTTCCTTTAACTGCGCTTATTATGCTTTTTTCTATAGGTTCTATTATCCTATCGTCTGCCAAATATATTTCTATTGGTGTATCTATTCCTTCTCTAAAACAAGCTTTTATTAATATTTATGTTCCACCTAGATGTACGTATTTTATTGGATCTCTTACTTTTAGATATTGTATTTCTTTATTTATGATTCTTCTGCTTATTAGGGGTATTTTTGCTTTTCCTTGTGTATATTTACAATCTATTACATGTTCCTTTTGACTTACTACGTAGTATTCTTCTTTCTGTCTTTTGAATAAGTTTCTTATAATTGGTATACTAAATATTTTATCTACACTTAAGTCTAACTCTTTCCCTTTTATCTGATCAAATATGTTAAAATCAAATATTATCTTTTGATCCGTAGATTCTTCATCTAGATATTCTTCTTTGTTTATTATTTGTATCTCCTTTTCAGTCATTACCTAATTCACTTTCTTCTTCTTCTGATATTTCATATATACTATCATCGCTATCTAGTTCATAGTCTATGTATTCTATTTGCGTATATTTTTCGTTTTCTTCGAATATTATTTCTGATATTTGTTTTCTTTGTGGGTTTCTTGGTAATCTACAATTTCTAGCTATATGTCCTAGTTTTCCGCAGTTATAGCATGTACATTCTGTTAGCTTTCGTTTTGGTCTATATGGGCTTTTTGTTTTATAGTTTTTTACATAATATTTTCTTTTTGGGTTTATATATCTATATTTAGATTTATATCTTTTATATCTCTTATTTCTAGAGTATGGGTTTTTATAATAATTAATTTCATTTTTACACCCGAATTTAGGTGCTACTTTATTGTTACAACATACTAGATTTTTTATTAGAGTTTTCTCTATTTTTAACTTTTCTCTGTATTCTTCGCAAGTATTAGAATACCAGTGATGTAAAATATTTTATTCTGGCTCCTAACGTATCTGCCAGTCCTGCTTCTTTCCAACTTTTTATTATTTTTGAACTAAATGGTTCAGGTAGTTTTGTAAAATATAACTGTCTGATTTCCTTACTTTCTTCTGTAGTATATGATCCTTTATAATAGTATTCTTTAAATACATATGTATATTCGTCTATATAACACATGTTGCATATTTCTAATTTTATCATCAAATTTCTATTTATGGTTTTTTCTCTATTTTGTTCTTCGTATTCTGTCATCATACTACTAAATTCATTTCTTATTGCTGTTTCATATTTTTGTAGTATCTCTATCGATGTTGTTGCTGTTTCGCCGTTTATGTTTTTATTATTTCTTAATGTTTTTATACTTTCTTCTGTTAAATTTAATAACCATAATTTTACTGTTCCTATTAATGTTCTTTCTATGTATCCTGGAACTTCTGTCATTCCTATTTTGTTGTCTATTAATTGTTTCGCTATATATCACATCCATAATTGGATAACTTTATTTGTGTCTGTCACACAATCTAGATCTAAAAAGTTATATTGTTCTATTGGTGGAGTTGGTGTCCATTATTCATTATATCATTTTTTCCATATACTTTCCTGTCTATCCGAGTTTTCATAACTTTTTGTATAGTATTTTGGGCCTGGTTTAGGGTCTCTTTCCTGATGTACTAGGTTTTTCTTCTACTTTACTCATGTTTATTTCTATATTTCCATCATATTCCATATCTTTTAATAATTAAGTATATGTTTCACCTGCTTCTGAATTTTGTTCTTAATTAGTTTCATTTATTTCATCTATTCTTAATTCTGGTAAATTAGGTTCTTCGTTATTTTCTTTTAGTTGTAATTTTTCTTTAAATGATCTTATTTCATTTTGTAATTTTTCTTGTTGTTCTTTTTCTTTTTGTCTATTTTCATATATTTCTTTTAACATTGCTAGTTCCTTTTCTAATTCTAATATTTTTGTATTTTTAATATTTTCTATTTTTTGTACTTCTATTTTTGCTTCTTGTTTTATTTTATTTATTTCATTCTTCCTGTCTATTTCTTCGTTTTCTTTCATTATTCTTACCATAGCCATTAAGCTATCTTCTAATTTAGCTGATTCTTTTTCTAGCATTAGGTTCAGGGTTTCTCCTATTTTCTTATATCTTCTTCCTTGATTAGAAAATACTATTTTTATTTTTATTCCTTCTAGGTTTTCAAAGGTTTTTTCTTCTATTACATATTCTTCCTTATTCATTTATAATTTGTGTTGTAATTTATATGTTAGTTTTTGTAATTCTATGTATAGATAAAATATCTCCTTTCTTTATGCTAATATTGATTTATGGCATACTCCTGCAAATATGTTTTCACTAAGTCTTTGTTCCCTATGTGTAATTTCTTGTCTTTTTTGTTTAATTATTTCTGTTAGTTCTTCCTCATACTTATTCATTAAATATTTTATTATAATATTCCTTTTTTAAAGGAATTAATCTTTTTATTTCTTTCACGTTTTCTATTATATATTCGAGGTGTTCTATATCTTGGGTTTTTTGATAATCTTTTATATTTTCTTTCATTAAGTTATTAAAGCAATTTATATTTTCTACAGTTTCTTTCCAATAACTTAAATATTCGTAATTAATCATTAGTCTGAATATACTATTTCTAGATCTGAATATCTTTCCCAATCGTCATCCATATTTAGATTTTCTAAGTCTATCTCATACCATTGTTGTTCTAACAAATCGTTTATTCTATCAAATATCTTTTCCCATATAGTTCTTCTTAATTCTATTATTTTTATGTCTTTTAGTGCATATAGAACTAATGTTTTATAGTTATTTAACATTTCGTTATGTAAACTAGTCATTTTATGATGCTTTTTATCTATTATTCCCTCTAATCATATTTTATGATAGGATACTTTTTATAAAAGCTTACTATAAACTGGATTATTCTAGATCATGTTTATTCGTCACTACTAGCATCGTACTAAGCAGATACTTTTCTTCTTTAAATAGTATTTCTCATACTTTTGGTACTCCCTAACACGGCTTCTTACCTCAACGGTTTCCCTCTCATGATAGTACAGTTCTTAGAAGTTTTTCTTCTCCCTTTTCCCATTTGCTAGCAAACTATATAACATGCTTTGAATAATTCCAATATATAGTAACTAATATAAAATTTATTCTACCATAATCATGATTATCAGGAATATATGAGTTTAGCTACGCATATTAATATGACAGTATATAGCAACATAAGTATTTCGGTATATTCCTGCACGATAGTTTTCTCGTCGGAGTTAGCTTTGTCCATGATTATTATATCTTTCTATCTAACTCTGATACCAAATGTGGGCGGAATTGCGAAATTGAGAGATTATTGCTAAGAGAGAGAGAAGGATGAGTAAGGGATTCCCTTAGGATGGCATCAGGGCATCACTCACTCATCCTTCTCTCTCTCTTAGCAATATCTCTCAATTCTGCAATTCCGCATAAATTTGGTATCACAGCCAGATAGATAGAAAGAACTATCATGGACAAAGCTAACTCCGATAAGAAAACTATCAAGCAGGTATACCGATATACTTATGCTATTATATACTGTCATATGAATATGCGTAGCTAAACTCATATATTCCTGATAATCATGATTATGGTAGAATAAATTTTATATTAGTTACTATATATTGGAATTATTCAAAGCATGTTATATAGTTTGCTAGCAAATGGGAAAAGGGAGAAGAAAGTAAGGAAATCAGACAGTTATATTTTACAAAACTACCTGAACCATTTAGTTCAAAAATAATAAAAAGTTGGAAAGAAGCAGGACTGGCAGATACGTTAGGAGCCAGAATAAAATATTTACATCACTGGTATTCTAATACTTGCGAAGAATACAGAGAAAAGTTAAAAATAGAGAAAACTCTAATAAAAAATCTAGTATGTTGTAACAATAAAGTAGCACCTAAATTCGGGTGTAAAGATGAAATTAATTATTATAAAAACCCATACTCTAGAAATAAGAAATATAAAATAACATAAAATACTAAACATAAAATAACAGCAAAAAACAAAATAAATAGGATAAAGATAGAAAACCCCTTTGAAAAGATAGTTACTCTGATAGACAAAAATGAATATAGTTATAAAGAAATAGATTTTGACGAAGATTTAGAAATAGTAAAAGAAAGATTAAGCACATCTAAAAGAATAAACTATGAACCAAGATTAAGCATATCAGGTAGCAGGAGATATGAACCAAGCACAAGTATAAATTACGAACCAGAAATGCAAGAATCATCTACAAAAATGATAAAACATCAAAAAGAAGAATTAAACCAATACTATATAGCAGGAATAATAAATCAACAAAAATGTTTAATATTAATAGATATAGGACAGGAAGAAAATAACATAGCAAGAGAATTAGTTATGAAAGGTAAAATAAAAATAAAAAACTAGTCATGTCCAGATTTACCAAAAACATTAGTAAATACTAAAGAAATAGTAAAAAAGAAAATAATTATAGGAGGAATACCAATAAAAATAAAATTCGAAATACACCAAGAAAAAAATATAATATTAGGAATCAAATGATTAGAAAAAATGAAGCCATACAGTATAGAAAATAAACAATTAGTAATAACATATGGTAACAAGAAAATAACAATAAAAAGAGTTTAAAAGGAACTATGAAATGAAGATATATATATTAGCAAAAATAATAGTAGAAGGATATAATAATAGATATTACACACCAATGATAGATACAGGGGCAGAAGCTAATATATGTAAACATAATTGTTTACCAGAAGAAAAATGGGAAAAGCTAAAAACACCAATAGTAGTAACAGGATTTAATAACGAAGGTAGTATGATTACACATAAAGCAAAAAATATAAAAATACAAATATGGGATAAAATACTAACAATAGAAGAAGTATATAATTACGAACTAACAACAAAAGACATGTTATTAGGAATGCCTTTTTTAATAAACCTATATCCACATACAATAACGAAAACACATTGGTGGTTCACAACACCATATAACGACAAAGTAGGAGCAAAAAGAGTTAGTAATAAAAATAGAAAACCAACAGAATGGATAAAAGGAAGTGAAAAAATAAACCAAAAATTAGAAAACATAAATCAGTTAGATCATAAAATAGAATTAATTATATTCTCAATAGACAAGATAAAAGCAATACAAGATAAATTAGAAACACTGTATAGTGAAGAAACATTAAAAGGATGGAAAAATCACAAAACAAAAGTTAAGATAGAACTAGTGGAAGAAAATAGTATTATAACCCAAAAACCTTTAAAATATAATTTCAATGATTTAGAAGAATTCAAAATGCATATTAATGAATTACTAGAAAAGAACTATATACAAGAAAGTAATAGTAAACATTCTAGCCCAGCATTCATAGTAAATAAACATAGTGAACAAAAAAGAGGAAAAAGTAGGATGGTCATAGACTATAGAAATATAAATGCAAAAACCAAAACATATAACTACCCAATACCAAATAAAATATTAAAAATAAGATAAATACAAGGATATAATTATTTTAGTAAATTTGACTGTAAATCAGGATTTTACCACCTAAAACTAGAAGATGCATCTAAAAAATTAACAGCTTTTACAGTACCCCAAGGATTCTATGAATGGAACATATTACCGTTTGGATATAAAAATGCACCAGGTAGATACCAACACTTTATGGATAACTACTTTAACCAACTAGAAAATTGCATAGTCTATATAGACGATATATTACTATACTCTAGAACACAAGACGAACATATAAAATTATTAGAAAAATTCATACATATCATAGAAATCTCAGGAATTAGTCTAAGCAAAAAGAAAGCAGAAATAATGAAAAATCAAATAGAATTTTTAGGAATACAAATAGATAAAAACGGGATAAAAATGCAAACACATATAGTACAAAAAATAATTGGATTAGACAAAAAGCTTGACACGAAAAAGAAACTACAATCCTTTTTAGGATTAGTTAACCAAGTACGAGAATATATACCTAAGCTAGCAGAAAATTTAAAGCCATTACAGAAAAAATTAAAGAAGGACATAGAATACCATTTTGATGATACAGATAAAACCCATATAAGGAAAATTAAAAGTATGTGTAAACATCTACCAAAACTATATTTTCCAGATGAAAATAAACAATTTATATACATAGTAGAAACAGATTCTAGCGATCATAGCTACGGCGGAGTATTAAAATATAAATATGAAATTGAAAAGATAGAACACCATTGTAGATATTACTCAGGATCATATACAGAACCACAAATAAAATGGGAAATAAATAGAAAAGAACTATTTGCATTATACAAATGTTTGTTAAACTTCGAACCATATATAGTGTATAATAAATTTCTTGTAAGAACAGATAATACACAAGTTAAATGGTGGCTTACAAGAAAAATACAAGATTCAGTTACTACAAAAGAAATAAGAAGACTTGTATTAAGTAAACAAAACTTTACATTTACAATTGAAGTAATTTCAACTAACAAGAATGCAATTGCAGATCACCTATCAAGACAAAAGTACTCAGACGGAGGATAATACTCCAGATATAATCTCAATCCTTACTACGCTTTCCCTGAAAGTGGACAGTATAGGAACAAGACTGCAAGAGATAGAAAAGAATGAGCTAAGTCAGCAGCATGACTTAAAATATGCGGAGCTAAAAGGTGACGATGAGAAACACCTAAAAACTCAAACTAACAAAAAATCCAGTATTTCAGGTACAGAAGCAGCATCGAGTAACTCGTCAGGAGCAGGACCTAGTAAACCAAGGTATGGAAATGCAAATATAGTATTCAGTAAACCATTTACACCAAGAATAAATAAAGACCCATTATGCATACCACCCCAAATAAATACCTACAAAGACAGCCTAAGCCAAGAAAAACAAACATACAACCATATAACCAGAGCATATATCGAGAATATCCATAAACTACAAACCTTTCTAAACCTAAACCCAAGGTCAAAAACTACGAAAAATCCAGCAGAAGATTATATAACCCAACCATTACAAGGATACAACCGACTTATAGCACAACCAGGTACCAGTGCAAACCTAGTAAATACTTGCTACAATTACGGGCTACTAAGGACCGTATATATATCTACAGGAGAAGAAATAGCTACAATACCGAAAATACATAAACCCTTCACTACCTACAAAAGAATTACCAAAGGCACCTTGTTCTTTATAAAATTCTATACAGCACCAGCAGAGATACTCCATAATGAGATAAAACCACCTATCCAAGTTATTAAAATAGGACTTACACGAGCATAATTATACTAGAAAAAATAGAACAACAACCAGAAATACCTAAAATAGAAATACCCGATTTCTATGCAAATAAGATAACAATTGGATTATCTACCATACTCAGTGAATTAGCAAATAACTACCTCAACGAAAGTCCGATATGGAACTACTACTCCAGAGGACAGACTATAATATACGCTCATTCCAGAGAACTACGAGAAAACGACATGGAAGAAATACGGAAATGGATAATGACATTACTCAGGCCCGAACAAGAACCAATTACGAGAGCTATACGGAAAGACTTTATCTCTCAGCAACTAATGACTAGATATTGCAAATTGATCGGACAAAAATACCCGGATCATATATGTTCAAAATGTAACGGAGGAGAGAACATGGTTCCAGAAATCCAATTAGATGAAGCCAAGACAACCAATTAAGATAAAGCCAACAAGACATAAAGCAGATTCGAGATAAGAAAGAAAGACTTATGATACACTCAAATAAGGAAAAAGACAGAAAAAAGAATTCAAGGCAAGGAGAAAGAAACGACAAAAGAAGACCTATGTAAAGTTTTTTAGCCTTTTCTTATTTTAATTGTAAGCCGTCCACCTACTAGAATATGACGACTACTTTTTTGACTTTTTAGCACAAAATGTCCCCTTGTATAGAAAAGGGCATCCACTATCTTTTTACCTTTTGATCTTAGCCATCCACTTGGATGCACATGATGTAAATACTATATACAATTTCTAATATAAAAGGAGATGGGGAGAGGATGGCATCAGGGCATCACTCACTCATCCTTCTCTCTCTCTTAGCAATATCTCTCAATACTGCAATTCCGCATAAATTAAAAGGAAGTGAAAAAATAAACCAAAAATTAGAAAACATAGATCAGTTAGATCATAAAATAGAATTAATTATATTCTCAATAGACAAGATAAAAGCAATACAAGATAAATTAGAAACACTGTATAGTGAAGAACCACTAAAAGGATGGGAAAATCACAAAACAAAAGTTAAGATAGAACTAGTGGAAGAAAATAGTATTATAACCCAAAAACCTTTAAAATATAATTTCAATGATTTAGAAGAATTTAAAATGCATATTAATGAATTACTAGAAAAGAACTATATACAAGAAAACTACCGTGCAGGTATATAATTATATACTAACTCCGACGAGAAAACTATCGGGCAGGTATACCGAAATACTTATGTTGCTATATACTGTCATATGAATATGCGGAGCTAAACTCATATATTCCTGATAATCATGATTATGGTAGAATAAATTTTATATTAGTTACTATATATTGAAAGTATTCAAAGCATGTTACATAGTTTGCTAGCAAATGGGAAAAGAGAGAAAAACTTCTAAGAAATGTACTATCATGAGAGGGAAACCGTTGAGGCAAGAAGCCGTGTTAGGGAGTACCAAAAGTATGAGAAATATTGTTTAAAGAAGAAAAGTATCTGCTTAGTACAATGCTAGTAGTGACGAATAAACATGATCTAGAATAATCCAGTTTATAGTAAGCTTATATAAAAAGTATCCTATCATAAAATATGATTAGAGGGAATAATTGATAAAAAGCATAATAAAATGACTAGTTTACATAACGAAATGATAAATAACTATAAAACATTAGTTCTATATGCACTAAAAGACATAAAAATAATAGAATTAAGAAGAACTATATGGGAAAAGATATTTGATAGAATAGACGATTTGTTAGAACAACAATGGTATGAGATAGACTTAGAAAATCTAAATATGGATGACGGTTGAGAAAGATATTCAGATCTAGAAATAGTATATTCAGACTAATGATTAATTACGAATATTTAAGTTATTGGAAAGAAACTGTAGAAAATATAAATTGCTTAAATAACTTAATGAAAGAAAATATAAAAGATTATCAAAAAACCCAAAATATAGAACACCTCGAATATATAATAGAAAATGTAAAAGAAATAGAAAGACTAATTCCTTTAAAAAAGGAATATTATAATAAAATATTTAATGAATAAGTACGAAGAAGAACTAACAGAAATCATTAAACAAAAAAGACAAGAAATTACACATAGAGAACAAAGACTTAGTAAAAACATATTTGCAGGAGTATGCCATAAATCAATATTAGCACAAAGGAAGGAGATATTCTACCTATACATAGAATTACAAAAACTAACATATAAATTACAACACAAATTATAAATGAATAAGGAAGAATATGTAATAGAAGAAAAAACCTTTGAAAACCTAGAAGGAATAAAAATAAAAATAGTATTTTCTAATCTACGAAGAAGATATAAGAAAATAGGAGAAACCCTGAACCTAATGCTAGAAAAAGAATCAGCTAAATTAGAAGATAGCTTGACGGCTATGGTAAGAATAATGAAAGAAAACGAAGAAATAGACAGGAACAATGAAATAAATAAAATAAAACAAGAAGCAAAAATAGAAGTACAGAAAATAGAAAATATTAAAAATACAAAAATATTAGAATTAGAAAAGGAACTAGCAATGTTAAAAGAAATATATGAAAATAGACAAAAAGAAAAAGAACAACAAGAAAAATTACAAAATGAAATAAGATCATTTAAAGAGAAATTACAACTAAAAGAAGAAGAATCTAATTTACCAGAATTAAGAATAGATGAAATAAATGAAACTAATGAAGAACAAAATTCAGAAGCAAGTGAAACATATACTGAATTATTAAAAGATATAGAATATGATGGAAATATTGAAATAAACATGAGTAAAGTATAAGAAAAACCTAGTACATCAGGAAAAAGAGACCCTAAACCAGGCCCAAAATACTATACAAAAAGTTATGAAAACTCGGATAGACATGAAAGTATATGGAAAAAATGATATAATGAAAAATGGACACCAACTCCACCAATAGAACAATATAACTTCCTAGATCTAGATTGTGTGACAGACACAAATAAAGTTATTCAATTATGGATGGGATATATAGCAAAACAATTAATAGACAACAAAATAGGAATGACAGAAGTGCCAGGATACATAGAAAGAACATTAATAGGAACAGTAAAATTATGGTTATTAAATTTAACAGAAGAAAGTATAAAAACATTAAGAAATAATAAAAACATAAACGGCGAAACAGCAACAACATCGATAGAGATACTACAAAAATATGAAACAGCAATAAGAAATGAATTTAGTAGTATGATGACAGAATACGAAGAACATAATAGAGAAAAAATCATAAATAGAAATTTGATGATAAAATTAGAAATATGCAACATGTGTTATATAGACGAATATACATGTGTATTTAAAGAATACTATTATAAAGTATCATATACTACAGAAGAAAGTAAGGAAATCAGACAGTTATATTTTACAAAACTACCTGAACCATTTAGTTCAAAAATAATAAAAAGTTGGAAAGAAGCAGGACTGGCAGATACATTAGGAGCCAGAATAAAATATTTACATCACTGGTATTCTAATACTTGCGAAGAATACAGAGAAAAGTTAAAAATAGAGAAAACTCTAATAAAAAATCTAGTATGTTGTAACAATAAAGTAGCATCTAAATTCGGGTGTAAAGATGAAATTAATTATTATAAAAACCCATAATCTAGAAATAAGAGATATAAAAGATATAAATCTAAATATAGATATATAAAACCAAAAAGGAAATATTATGTAAAAAACTATAAAACAAAAAGCCCATATAGACCAAAACGAAAGCTAACAGAATGTACATGCTATAACTGCGGAAAACTAGGACATATAGCTAGAAATTGTAGATTACCAAGAAACCCACAAAGAAAACAAATATCAGAAATAATATACAAAGAAAACGAAAAATATACGCAAATAGAATACATAGACTATGAACTAGACAGCGATGATAGTATATATGAAATATCAGAAGAAGAAGAAGAAAGTGAATTAGGTAATGACTGAAAAGGAGATACAAATAATAAACAAAGAAGAATATCTAGATGAAGAATCTACGGATCAAAAGATAATATTTGATTTTAACATATTTGATCAGATAAAAGGGAAAGAGTTAGACTTAAGTGTAGATAAAATATTTAGTATACCAATTATAAGAAACTTATTCAAAAGACAGAAAGAAGAATACTACTTAGTAAGTCAAAAGGAACATGTAATAGATTGTAAATATACACAAGGAAAAGCAAAAATACCCCTAATAAGCAGAAGAATCATAAATAAAGAAATACAAGATCTAAAAGTAAGAGATCCAATAAAATACGTACATCTAGGTGGAACAGAAATATTAATAAAAGCTTGTTTTAGAGAAGGAATAGATACATCAATAGAAATATATTTAGCAGACGATAGGATAATAGAACCTATAGAAAAAAGCATAATAAGCGCAGTTAAAGGAAATTTAATATACCGAAAGTTTAAATTTATAATAAGTGCTAATTATTCAGTAGCAGTATCAGATAAAAATATAGATAAATCTTTAGTATTATATTGGAAAATGTCAGGAATAGAACTAGCCCCAGGCAGTAAAATATTTACAGCAAAAAAAAAATAAATAGGATAAAGATAGAAAACCCCTTTGAAAAGATAGTTACTCTGATAGACAAAAATGAATATAGTTATAAAGAAATAGATTTTGACGAAGATTTAGAAATAGTAAAAGAAAGATTAAGCACATCTAAAAGAATAAACTATGAACCAAGATTAAGCATATCAGGTAGCAGGAGATATGAACCAAGCACAAGTATAAATTACGAACCAGAAATGCAAGAATCATCTACAAAAATGATAAAACATCAAAAAGAAAAATTAAACCAATACTATATAGCAGGAATAATAAATCAACAAAAATGTTTAATATTAATAGATATAGGACAGGAAGAAAATAACATAGCAAGAAAATTAGTTATGAAAGATAAAATAAAAATAAAAAACCAGTCATGTCCAGATCTACCAAAAACATTAGTAAATACTAAAGAAATAGTAAAAAAGGAAATAATTATAGGAGGAATACCAATAAAGATAAAATTCGAAATACACCAAGAAAAAAATATAATATTAGGAATCAAATGGTTAGAAAAAATGAAGTCATACAGTATAGAAAATAAACAATTAATAATAACATATGGTAATAAGAAAATAACAATAAAAAGAGTTTAAAAGGAACTATGAAATGAAAGAAACTATGAAATGAAGATATATATACTAGCAAAAATAATAGTAGAAGGATATAATAATAGATATTACACACCAATGATAGATACAGGAGCAGAAGCTAATATATGTAAATATAATTGTTTACCAGAAGAAAAATGGGAAAAGCTAAAAACACCAATAGTAGTAACAGGATTTAATAACGAAGGTAGTATGATTACACATAAAGCAAAAAATAATAAAATACAGATATGGGATAAAATATTAACAATAGAAGAAGTATATAATTACGAATTAACAACAAAAGATATGTTTTAGGAATGCCTTTTTTAATAAATCAATATCCACATACAATAACAAAAACACATCTTTGATTCCTTTAACATACAATAACAAAAACACATCTGTATTTTTTGATACAATAACAAAAACACATCTGTGGATATAGATTTATTAAAAAAGGCATTCCTAATAACATATCTTTTGTTGTTAATTCGTAATTATATACTTCTTCTATTGTTAATATTTTATCCCATATCTGTATTTTTATATTTTTTGTTTTATGTGTAATCATACTACCTTCGTTATTAAATTCTGTTACTACTATTGGTGTTTTTAGCTTTTCCCATTTTTCTTCTGGTAAACAATTATATTTACATATATTAGCTTCTGCTCCTGTATCTATCATTGGTGTGTAATATCTATTATTATATCCTTCTACTATTATTTTTGCTAGTATATATATCTTCATTTCATAGTTTCTTTCATTTCATAGTTCCTTTTAAACTCTTTTTATTGTTATTTTCTTATTACCATATGTTATTATTAATTGTTTATTTTCTATAGTGTATGGCTTCATTTTTTCTAACCATTTGATTCCTAATATTATATTTTTTTCTTGGTGTATTTTGAATTTTATCTTTATTGATATTCCTCCTATAATTATTTCCTTTTTTACTATTTCTTTAGTATTTACTAATGTTTTTGGTAGATCTGGACATGATTGGTTTTTTATTTTTATTTTATCTTTCATAACTAATTCTCTTGCTATGTTATTTTCTTCCTGTCCTATATCTATTAATATTAAACATTTTTGTTGATTTATTATTCCTGCTATATAGTATTGGTTTAATTCTTCTTTTTGATGTTTTATCATTTTTGTAGATGATTCTTGCATTTCTGGTTCGTAATTTATACTTGTGCTTGGTTCATATCTTCTGCTACCTGATATGCTTAATCTTGGTTCATAGTTTATTCTTTTAGATGTGCTTAATCTTTCTTTTACTATTTCTAAATCTTCGTCAAAATCTATTTCTTTATAACTATATTCATTTTTGTCTATCAGAGTAACTATCTTTTCAAAGGGGTTTTCTATCTTTATCCTATTTATTTTGTTTTTTGCTGTTATTTTATGTTTAGTAGTTAGTACATATAAGTTTTTACATCTTGCTGTAAATATTTTACTGCCTGGGGCTAGTTCTATTCCTGACATTTTCCAATATAATACTAAAGATTTATCTATATTTTTATCTGATACTGCTACTGAATAATTAGCACTTATTATAAATTTAAACTTTTGGTATATTAAATTTCCTTTAACTGCGCTTATTATGTTTTTTTCTATAGGTTCTATTATCCTATCGTCTGCTAAATATATTTCTATTGGTGTATCTATTCCTTCTCTAAAACAAGCTTTTATTAATATTTCTGTTCCACCTAGATGTACGTATTTTATTGGATCTCTTACTTTTAGATCTTGTATTTCTTTATTTATGATTCTTCTGTTTATTAGGGGTATTTTTGCTTTTCCTTGTATATATTTACAATCTATTACATGTTCCTTTTGACTTACTACGTAGTATTCTTCTTTCTGTCTTTTGAATAAGTTTCTTATAATTGGTATACTAAATATTTTATCTACACTTAAGTCTAACTCTTTCCCTTTTATCTGATCAAATATGTTAAAATCAAATATTATCTTTTGATCCGTAGATTCTTCATCTAGATATTCTTCTTTGTTTATTATTTGTATCTCCTTTTCAGTCATTACCTAATTCACTTTCTTCTTCTTCTTCTGATATTTCATATATACTATCATCGTTGTCTAGTTCATAGTCTATGTATTCTATTTGCGTATATTTTTCATTTTCTTCGAATATTATTTCTGATATTTGTTTTCTTTGTGGGTTTCTTGGTAATCTACAATTTCTAGCTATATGTCCTAGTTTTCCGCAGTTATAGCATGTACATTCTGTTAGCTTTCGTTTTGGTCTATATGGGCTTTTTGTTTTATAGTTTTTTACATAATATTTCCATTTTGGGTTTATATATCTATATTTAGATTTATATCTTTTATATCTCTTATTTCTAGATTATGGGTTTTTATAATAATTAATTTCATTTTTACACCCGAATTTAGGTGCTACTTTAATGTTACAACATACTAGATTTTTTCTCTATTTTGTTCTTCGTATTCTGTCATCATACTACTAAATTCATTTCTTATTGCTGTTTCATATTTTTGTAGTATCTCTATCGATGTTGTTGCTGTTTCGCCGTTTATGTTTTTATTATTTCTTAATGTTTTTATACTTTCTTCTGTTAAATTTAATAACCATAATTTTACTGTTCCTATTAATGTTCTTTCTATGTATCCTGGCACTTCTGTCATTCCTATTTTGTTGTCTATTAATTGTTTCGCTATATATCCCATCCATAATTGGATAACTTTATTTGTGTCCGTCACACAATCTAGATCTAAGAAGTTATATTGTTCTATTGGTGGAGTTGGTGTCCATTTTTCATTATATCGTTTTTTCCATATACTTTCCTGTCTATCCGAGTTTTCATAACTTTTTGTATAGTATTTTGGGCCTGGTTTAGGGTCTCTTTTTCCTGATGTACTAGTTTTTTCTTCTACTTTACTCATGTTTGTTTCTATATTTCCATCATATTCCATATCTTTTAATAATTCAGTATATGTTTCACTTGCTTCTGAATTTTGTTCTTCATTAGTTTCATTTATTTCATCTATTCTTAATTCTGGTAAATTAGGTTCTTCGTTATTTTCTTTTAGTTGTAATTTTTCTTTAAATGATCTTATTTCATTTTGTAATTTTTCTTGTTGTTCTTTTTCTTTTTGTCTATTTTCATATATTTCTTTTAACATTGCTAGTTCCTTTTCTAATTCTAATATTTTTGTATTTTTAATATTTTCTATTTTTTGTACTTCTATTTTTGCTTCTTGTTTTATTTTATTTATTTCATTCTTCCTGTCTATTTCTTCGTTTTCTTTCATTATTCTTACCATAGCCGTTAAGCTATCTTCTAATTTAGCTGATTCTTTTTCTAGCATTAGGTTCAGGGTTTCTCCTATTTTCTTATATCTTCTTCCTAGATTAGAAAATAGGAGAAACCCTGAACCTAATGCTAGAAAAAGAACAAAAGATATGTTATTAGGAATGCCTTTTTTAATAAATCTATATCCACATACAATAACAAAAACACATTGGTGGTTCACAACACCATGTAACAACAAAGTAGGAGCAAAAAGAGTTAGTAATAAAAATAGAAAACCAACAGAATGGATAAAAGAAAGTGAAAAAATAAACCAAAAATTAGAAAACATAGATCAGTTAGATCATAAAATAGAATTAATTATATTCTCAATAGACAAGATAAAAGCAATACAAGATAAATTAGAAACACTGTATAGTGAAGAACCACTAAAAGGATGGGAAAATCACAAAACAAAAGTTAAGATAGAACTAGTGGAAGAAAATGTTAGGATTTGCCCTGAATTTCCTACCTTAATTGGATTCTACACAATTGTGTTCTGATTCAAAAAGGTTTTCTTGATGGAAAAGATTTTCTTGGTGAAAAAGAACTCTACAATATCTATCATTTTCTTGGAAGAGAAGTCTTGTAATTCTATAAATAGAAGACATGTTCTTCTCAAACAGTATACAATAACATCCACAATGTAGTTGTTTAGAGAGTTTTTCTTAAGGGGAGATTTATTCTCTCAATAGTTTTACAATAATATATTATTTTTATTAGCAATATCATATATAGTCAATTGACCAAACTCATATCATATATCATAAAGTCTTTTTTATAGCTTTTCTTTGTTCTTGAACTTATCATCAACAAAAGTTTATTTTGTTTGCTTCCGCATGACGCCCTCTCAATTTGGAACCCAACAAGTGGTATCAGAGCCAACGATCCAATGGGTCCAATGGTCCAGACGATCCAATGGGTTCAACGATCCAACAATTCAATGAGCCAATGATCCAATGGGTGAACGAAGTTGAAGACAGATTCAAGGCGGGTTCAGATCAAGTTGAAGATAATGAAGAGTTTTTTTTGTCAAAAAAAAAAAAAAGAGTCTGAAATACTACATGTGGAGATAAAGTTTCAATCAGATTTTCAACAATCTTGCTGCTCCATCTTTAAAGTAAAATCAATTTTCAACTCATGCTTAATTTGACGCATGAGTTTCAACTTTCAACCCCTGCTAACTTTTAACGCTTGGGTTCCTTTCAACTCATGCATACTTTTAACGCATGAGCTCCACTTTCAACCTGTGCTTACTTTTAATGCACAAGGCTTCAATTTTCAACCCTGCTCACTTTTAATACAGGGCTCCAATATTATTAACCCGTGCTTACTTTAACACAAAGGGCTCTAATTTTTAACCCATATCAATTTTTAATCATGGTAAGCAGCAGTGATAGATGAAGATGATGTGAAGAAGAAGATGAAGATTATTTTGCCAGAAAATTCAGGTCAAGGGGAGATTTGTTAGGATTTGCCCTGAATTTCCTACCTTAATTGGATTCTACACAATTGTGTTCTGATTCAAAAAGGTTTTCTTGATGGAAAAGATTTTCTTGGTGAAAAAGAACTCTACAATATCTATCATTTTCTTGGAAGAGAAGTCTTGTAATTCTATAAATAGAAGACATGTTCTTCTCAAACAGTATACAATAACATCCACAATGTAGTTGTTTAGAGAGTTTTTCTTAAGGGGAGATTTATTCTCTCAATAGTTTTACAATAATATATTATTTTTATTAGCAATATCATATATAGTCAATTGACCAAACCCATATCATATATCATAAAGTCTTTTTTATAGCTTTTCTTTGTTCTTGAACTTATCATCAACAAAAGTTTATTTTGTTTGCTTCCGCATGACGCCCTCTCAATTTGGAACCCAACAGAAAATAGTATTATAACCCAAAAACCTTTAAAATATAATTTCAATGATTTAGAAGAATTTAAAATGCATATTAATGAATTACTAGAAAAGCATAATTTTTATACACTATTATCCATTAAATGTTTCATCACTCTAGCATGTAGTTTTTAATTTTATCCTTCAAATATTCTCCTTGTACTTTTAGCAAGTTATATAAAAAAGAGAAGTGGTATGTCTTATTTTTTCTTTATAATTAGGAGGTATTTGTTGTTTTTAGAAAATTTAATTTCTTAATTGATAATTATCAACACTTTTATCACAAAAAAACAACTATCTTCAAGCAATCAGCAAGATGAATTATATTTTTAACAATAATTTGATGAATTAAAAGGCAATAACAATTTAGAAAGTTAACTAATGAGATGAAGAGATAAAAATACCACTTATTTTGTACTGAATGGAATAGGAAAGAAGAGGAGAATGCAAATCATTGATGGTTATCTTTTTGCAACTCAATAACTAGATAATTGATCTCTTGAAATTGCTTCTAAAAGTATAGTGCATTTTTTGAACGGAACTATATCACTAGACAATGTGTCTAGCGATCTTTTACTAATAATAGAAATAAAAAATCTCAACAGGAACAAGTACAAGAAAAGAGAATTAAATCTTACCTTATCGATTCCAATGAAATACCAAATATATATTTTTAAGAGAAGAAATTATAATGCATTTGGTCCTTTTTATTTGATCTTTTTAGTTTATTAATTATGCACCTACTAAGAAAGCTACTTTTGAATGTCGATTAAGAATGCAACTGCCTGTATTAACTTTTATCTCCTCTCAAATTTACTGATAAAGTTATTAGATAATATAATCATAAGGGTAGACTTCGGGAAAAAAAATCAGTATCTTCACAATTTTTGAAAACAACAACAACTATGACTAGGAATTTAAAGTAATCATGGGAGTAATTAAAATATAACTACAAATATTTCATTCTATATAATATTTGTTTAATTTTAATTAGAATAAATATGCACTTAATAAATTGTTACTTCTAACACATGTTCCAAATTCGAGTAATTGCTTACAATAGCTAACGTAGTATCTTGAAATTTCAACTGAAAAATTAATATTTGAGGGCGTAGTCTTTTAATAATTAATGTTTCAAATGCTCTTAATTGGACTGTCATGAACTAAAAGTATTTGTATTTTGAGATTGAAATGCAAAGAAGCAGAGAAGAATATTTCCTAAAAAATTTAACATCCAAATGAAATTAATAAAATAAAAAAATAATGCGATTAAGCTGATCTCAGTTTCATATATATATATATATATATATATATATATATATATATATATATATAATATATATATATATATATATATATTATATATATATATATAAGTTTTAAAAATCGAATTGAGTGTTAAGACTTAGGATTTGAAGCCCTAATCATATATATGAACTCAAATACATTTATAATGCAAATAAAACTTTAAAATAGAACATAAGCAAAGAACATCATTTAAAAGAAAAGAGCAAGTAAAATGTGATTATATCACATATTTTTGTCATATATAATAACATAAAAATTAATCTCATTATAAATTATATCTATATAACAAAGTTTAGGTATTCAATTTTGCAGACACCTCATTATTTAGCATACAACTGATCAAGTTTGTTAATGGAATTACTCATCACTCATTAGTTTGAGTTTGTATTTTTTTTCTAAAAATTTATTATGTTTTAATATTATGTAATAGAGTACTATTTTAAGAAGTTTGAATTGATTGACATGAGTTACACGTGCGAAGCATGTGTTAGAAAACTAGTTATATTAAAAGTAGGAAGCTCCAATCTTCAAAGTTGGATTACCATTTTGTCCCTCCACTAAATCAAAATCTAATTAAATATCTAATTAAACATTAATATTTTAATTACATAATGGTGGAATTTGAAGTCTACCTATTGAGTTATTACATTTAGCTTAAATTAACAATTCCAATAATCTCTACATAAATTATTGATCAACTTTTCCCATAACTTTTTGTGTAACTTCTCCCATAATTATACTTTATGTGGATAAGATAGTATCTGACTATCTTCTATGATGAATAAAGAAATTTAATAATAGTCAGCAAAACTGCAAAATTTGGAAAGACAACACATTTATAATGCCTTTTGGTTATCTTTAAAGAATGGTTCTAGCTTTCCTTATTTAAATTCATTCAGCTTTGATGATCAAATCTTAAAGCTGCTCAAATTTTGATCTCCTGGTAATTTCTATTTTCATTTTAGAATTACTTTCTTTTTTATTTTCTGCATATTTTAGCATAGGCTTAAAAGGTAAATACGATGAAAGAGTATTTAATCATTTGTTAATCGATTAAACTCCTAAAGTTTTTTTGTGTGTGTGATCGATCATATCAGAAAGAGGCGGAGCAAAATGCAACAATATAAGTGAGAAAATGGTATCATAAATACAATGATTTATGCGCATCAGATTTATTATATATTTCGCTTGGTGATTCTCATTTTGTACGAGCCTTTAATTGATACTTAGTGTTGGGGGACGGGGGGAGTCATTTTGTTTAACATTATCTTTAAGGTTAGTACAAATATTGTTACTATTTATTAGTGATATTGATGCTTTAAACGAAATCTTTAAATCTGAAATATTCGTCGTCAATCATTAATATGATTCTTGACGGAATAATATTGAATTTTATCTGATTTATGCTTGATTCTTGAAGAAATTATATTTTTGTTAATATGATTCTAAAAATGTTGTTTATAAGGAAAGATTATGAGATACGAATAGTCACATAATTGTATCTAATAACATCAACATAAATCTCATTCATCGTACCTATAGTTTTTTAATTTTTCTGCTTCAGATGATATCTAAACATTTTTGTGCTCAAATTCCATGTTATTCATCACATGACCTACGTTTTAATATTATTTATATCATTTAAAAATGTTGTACTGATAGACATAGAGCACATTAAAAAGGGACAAATTGACTAAAACGGGAAAATTATGCCTTGAAGTTGCAAATTAGGAAGAGACAATGACAACCCTTTGCCTTCTTGAACCGGTAATGACACCAAACCAAGAGCAAAAAGAAGTATTTTTGGTCCAACTATTGGCCAAAAAAAGAAAGGAACTTGAAAAAAGAAGAGTGTTTTAGAGAATGTATAAATATCGTTATAACAATTCTACACAATATAGCACGGGACACACGTACAACGCACGTGCTCAAAATTAATTTATTAATAAAAAGGACTTCAAACCCAATTTTTTTTAAGAAGAAAATCTTTCATCAACCAAGTCATCTCTCCATATGATAAATTTATATTATTTTTGCATCATATTAGGAGTAAGACCAAAATCTTTTTTGGAGATTGTTGTTGGATTAAGAAGTCTTCAAAGGGAGCAAGAGATCATGGACGCATCAAACTTCCGTACTTCAACACTAGATCTTCATGTCCATACAAAAGTTATAACAAGCCCTAAATTTTTTATACAGAAAAATTAAAGAAGAAATTACAAGCCTTAAATATTTAAATATAAAATAAAAACGAATAAAGAGAAGAAATTTGGAAAAAGAATAATCAAGCTTACCTCTTCAAATCTGTGACAAATTGAGGATTGAACTCAAAAATCTTCAATGGTGGTAGACAATGAACACACAACAATACTACACTCTATATTTAGAGTATTTAGGAAAATAAATAAATAAATTATGTGGACTATTATGTGGCAAATAGAGATGAGTTTGTATAATTTTGAGTCTATTCTTACGCGCTCAATGTATGGTGTAGTCACTTGCTTGTCCGGGTTAGCTGATAATATCCACAATAATACACTAAAAATATCTAGGAGAGTTATAGAAATCTTGCAAAATTAGAGTGTGTAACAACAATTTCGGCAAAGTTTAAATGTGTTTTAAGCCTTTTTTCTAAATTAAATGCACTATATCTAATTATGTATTTTAGTTTTTCAATGGTCTAAGATTTTTCATATCAAATATTTTAATCCAAACTTGGATCATTATTTTAAATCATGCCTTAATCTTTGAACAATAATTTTCATACAGATCTCACATCAGACTTCAGAATATTAAGCTGTGACTTCAAGGGGCAAGTAATTCAGTTATTTCGTCCTCGATTTTACTTTAATAAATTATGATATTTTTTTGAAAAAATAATGATAGTGACGACAGAAGGTGTTCTCAAACTTTCTATAACAAATTTTGGTGATTTTTTGGCAAAATAATGAAAGCGACAAAGAAAAATATTAAAAATGGAGAACATGAGAAAAGTGAGAGGGAATAGAAAATTTTAAAAAAATCAGCTTTAGTTTGAATAAGAGAATATATTTGGGATATGAAATTTTCTCTTTTTTCTTTTAGATAACATAAAATCAGGGACGAATATCCTAACTTTTAACCCAAAAAAGGATTATAGAGAGGGTCACAATTCTCTCAAATCAGTTACATTAGGTAAGCTTGTAATGACCCTTCGGTTATTCCCGCATTTTTGCTCTCTTTATACTGTTAGAGCTTGTCTGTAGCGGCCCCAAGTCATTCATGACTTGTTGGGACTGATGATTCGGTGCCCGGGCCATTCATTTGGTCTTTATGGCCGTTTTTCTGTTTTAGAGCTAAAACCTAGGAGATCGTTGACTTCGGTTAACATTCTTGATAAACGTGCTTGGAATCAAATTCTGTCAGGTTTGTTAGTTTCGGAGCATGGATTTTGGTCTAGTTGGACCCTTGGGTGGGTTCTGGGAACTTTTGGTTTGGTTTTATCTCTTTTTATATGGTTTTAGGCCAGTTGGGCTTGGAAATTTGACTTTGGTCAACATTCGGAGAAGACAGCCTTGGATAGGATTTTCGTCAGTGTTGTCAGCTCTAGAATGTCAACTTTGGGCTAGAGGGACCTTTGGTTCGGGTCTCGAGGCTTCTGAACTCATTTTTGGGTATTGGGTTTCACTTTGGTTAAGATTGATTTTGGGTGTGAGGCTCACTTTTCATTAAATCGACCTCTGTTGGGATTTCTATCAATTCCATTGAGTCTGAAATGTTATTTCTGATACGGTAGCATAGTTCATTTGCGCGCGGGGTTCCCGGATGAGTCCCATGGTCCCATTCAGAGACATTTTACCTTAAGCTTTTTCTGTTGGTTGTTGTTGCAGGTGCACGCGTCAGGCCTTAATCGCGACCGCGAGGGAGACCACGCAATCGCGATGGTCTGCCTCTTGGGGCATCACAACCGCAAGGTTCCCTTCATGCGATAGTGATGAAGGGCCTGTGGACCCGGTGCCCTTTTGTTCTTCGTGATCGCGAGGTCCTTTCTCGCGACCACAATGCAGTCCCTGCCTCCTTGTTCTTCGTTACCGCTTGGATAGCCTTCGTGATCATAATAGTCTAGCCAGCATGGTCATCGTGACCGCGTAGAGTTCCTTCGCGATCATGAAGAAGGACCCCTGGCAGTAAATAAAAAATTTCCCTTTGTTTTCTTCACCTCATAATCGCATTTCCGCCATTGTTATTGAGCTTTAAGCTCCTTTTTCCAGTGTTGATTCATTCCAAGTGTTAGGGTGATTAATTTCTTGCCCGTGATTGTTCGTAAATTGTAAGTTCTAATATTTTAAATTCCATAATTTCATAATTTTGATTCTTAATGTTGCTCTTAAGGTTCAAGGGTTGTTTTGAGCCTTTCCCTTGTCCATTCCCGCTCAATTTTCGAGCTTGCGCTTCTGGTGATGTCGGGGACCTTGTGGTAACCTTCATTTTTGGTTTCGGGTTGCGAGGCCTATGAACCCGCTTTTGATCCAGATTTTGACCCGGCTAAACTTTTAGCATGATGGGTATCGTTAGCTTTGTTTTAATGCGTAGATTTTGTTCTTGATAGTATGCTAGTTGTTTGGAGCTTCTCAGAGCAGTCGGGCTTGGACAACGTCATTCCAATAGCTTGTCATCGGACGACAGGTAAGCTACAGTTTCCTCTACCTAGACTCTGCGTATATAGGCTATAATTATACTATTTAGCATTCTTGAGTTGAGGTTTACTAGTTTGGCACTACGGACCTTATCCGCTTTCTTTCTGTCCGTCTTATTTCTCGCATTTGTTTTAGTATTTGATCACATTGGGTAGTATCACCCCTTGTGGCCCTGTCTGGCTTTGTAATTGCCTTTGGACCGTAGATGGTGATTTACTTGGGAATGTCCGTGAGTTCTGGATATCGAATTATGATTTTAGGCTGGTTATCTATGTTGTAGAATGGATTGCGCCTGTGCAGGGCCTATAGGTTGATTGTGAGCCATTTGGCTACTGATTGTGTTTGAGCATACCATTATCATTCATATAAAGAGTTTTTCTACAATATTTACTACTACTTAGGCTGCGGGCTCATGTTCCCTGCAATGGCGCCAAAATTTGATACGCCCAAATTACACCTCCTTTTAGAAGCGTAAGCGGCCGCTGATCAAATATAGAACCCAACAAAGGTTGGGGTCGATCCCACAAGAAATATGGTAGGACTATGGTCGATTAATGTTTACTCGTGCTCTTAGTCATTTATTTCCCTCGAAAGGGGGGGGGGGTTTAAAGTAGCAAGTAATAGTAGTGACTAGAATGTAAACAAGTAACACGTGACAATTTTTAAGAGTTGTGATCAATGGGTGAGATGACTAGGGTAGTGTTCCCCATGAGATCATAACTTAGTAAGGCTTTGTACTTAGTAAACTAGTTTGGTGCTTATATGCAGAATCGGTAAGTTAGGTTCACCTAAATCCTTGGTCCGACAGATAGATGAATTTCACCACACGCTTGGTCCGGCCATGGGTGTATGCTTTACCAACCCTTACCCTGGATCCCAGATTAGCTATTTTCGGACAAGGTCAAGCTATTAGATGAGGGTTGGTAGCCTCAAATCTCCGTTGTTAAATGACCCTTTTCCCATCTGTTACCTCCTTGGTCCGGCAAGTAAGGATAAGACAAGTTCTAATATTGCGCACTGTTAAAAAAAGCAATCAAAATGAAGGGAAGAATAATACATGCATAAACACCGCCCTAGAGTACCCAAGTACTTTGCCTACTTCGTTAATTCTTCATGGTTCCCACAACCCTAGTTGTAGATTTAGCTACTCATGTTCATAAGTAAACAATCAAGAGTTATTGGTGTGGTCATGATCATATACTTACAATAAGAGTTAAAGAAATTCGGAATCTTGAATGGATGAAGATGGAAGTAAGAACAATGAACTATGTATATGTATAACTCTCAAAAACCAAGAACAAACTAATATCACAAAGTTACGAATGTGTTTCCTACAAAATATCGTGCATAAGACGTAAAATAAAACCTAGGAAAAGTATTTATAGATAATGGAAATCATGTCCTAACAAAACTAGGAAACTAAGCTCGACAGGGACCACGGGTTGGATGACGACCCATCATTTAGAGTGACAGTTCATAGTCTGCTGAGGTCAACCGTGGTCTTGGTGGGTCAACGTGTTCTGACTTGAGAAACTATGAATGGAACCACGAGTCATGCTTCTGGATGACGGCTCGTCTCTTGACTCGTGGTTTCTTGGTCCATTTTTGTGCCTTCTCTGATCAGTGACTACGAGTCACAGAGATGGGCCGTACTTTGGAAGTATGGTTCGTACATCAATCTGTGCTTCCTGCTACTCTTTTTTCCCATCTGCAGTATCTCTATTCTACGAGTGACAGAGACGAGTCGTGGTTTGAAACCACGACTCGTAGACTGACTCGTCCTTTCCTCCAGCTTTTGCATGGACTCTGATCTTTGGTCTACGTGTCACAGGGACGGTTCTGTGGTTTTGTATCACGGACCGTCAAGTGAGTCATGCTTTTCTTCTAGACTTGCACACTTTTTAATCTTTGGACTACGAGTCGCAGTGACGGATTCGTGGTTTTAAATCATGGACCGTCAAGTGGTCCGTCATCTCTGTAGCTTTCCAGCTTCAGCCTAATTTCTTGCACTTTGTTCTAGGATCCATTTTCCTGCACACTTAACAAACATCATCAAATCTACCAATAAAATGCTAAAGAACTTGCGAAAATCCTAAGTATTAAGAGTCGAAAGTGACGTATTTCTACGTCACATCAATACCATTATCATTCATATAAATAGTTTTTCTGTAGTATTTACTACTACTTAGGTTGCGGGCCTCACTATCACCATTTTCTAAACCTTGTATGGCCCCGAAGACCTGTTTTCAGTATAATTGATTATAAAAGGATTTGAAAATAATTTTTTTATGGATCTTCTTGGAATAAAAGAGATTTAATTGATGATTTATCACCAGTTTTTTACACTGATACTAGACTCGACTGAGTTGTAGTGCTAGACTTATTTTGAGACGATACTAAACTCGGCTGAGCCGAGCGCTAGACTTATTTTTACTATATATTTAGACCCGGTTATGCTCTGGGCACCCTTCGTTGGGGTTTTGGGACTTGACTTACTGATTTAGACTTGGATATACCTCGGGCACTCACTTTGAGATTTTGATCACTGATTTAGACCCAGACACACTCCGGGCGGTTATGTTTGAGATTTTGAGATTTAGTATGTGGTCGAGGACCTCCATGGACCTTGCTGATCCGGACCAGGGGCTACATGTTGTGAGTGTCGGAGGAGGGGTATACGGTGTAGTTGAGGCATACGGGGGACTCCTTCCATGGATCCTAACTACTGGGCCTATAGATGCCAGAGGGGGTACATACAGTACTACTGTCACATCTGGTTCCATCATATCATATCATATCATTCATCTTGTGTTTGATTCCAACCTTGTTTGTTGTTTGTTGAGTGTATGCTCTGATAGTATGGGATACCGGAGAGTTTATTTTCACTTGTATATGTTCCTCAGGTGTATACACGTCCGTTGAGACTATAGGTAGATTCGTTATTCAATTCTATCATTGTACTGGTTCATTTTACAAATACTTGCGGGTTAATATTCGACTATTCTTATCCTAAGAGTTATTTTATTAGCATGATTTCGTTAGTAGTATTGTATTTCAAGCATGGGCATGTTTCTTGTCGTTCCTTCCTTTCATTCTACTTGAGGTTACCGGTATACCGCCATTCTTCTTAAACTCTCTCTTTATATATTGTTGTTGCAAGGATCCAGGCGCGTTCTCCTTTCCTTCACCTGTGTTCTGTGTTATATATATCTTCTGTGGATAGCATAGTATGCTTGTATTCTCTAGTATTCTATCTGTGCTAGTTTCCGTGTGCTATTCTCTGTTTGCTTCTGTGACTTCTTTCTTTCATATCTTCTAGATACTGCCTTTATATCTTATATGCGCTCAGTCGGCCTATGATGCCTACTGGGTACTCGTTGCTTTGCAATTGGTGCTCATACTATACTTATGCATCTTCTGGAGCAAATCCTAGTGTGAGTTACCACCGTTGATCGCGCGTAGACTCATGCAGTGCCTCTAGACATCCGAGACTTAGGGTGAGCTCCTGGCACCGGGGCTTGACTTTTATCTCTTCTTTTGTACCATGTACTCTTTTTGTTATTCAGAGACAATTGTATATTATATTTTGTACCCTCTTGTACTCTGTATATTTAGTTGCGGCTCTTATACTATGATACCAGGTCGTGAGATGGTTTAGTTTTTTGTATATATATATATATATTTCGTTTGCTCTATTTCTCTACTTCTTATCTTGCTTCCGCTTATTTTGCTTCTTCCACGTACTTATTTAGCTAGTAGCCCATTACTAACCATTTTGAGCTACGGGGATTGATTCGCTTACAGGAAGTTGCAGGTGCCATCATGACCTGAGAAATCGGATCGTGACAGCGCTATTGTTATATTTGACAAATATGAAAAAAATGCCTATATGTTTAGTAATAATATTTTTTAATAGTTATGCAGTGTGATTTTATCTAATTAATTAATTATATTGAATAATTATTTGACAGAGCAGACATCAGCCCTCTAATTATCTTTTTGGGGATTAAAATGGCCAACTGGTGGCCTTATTTATTGAACAAAAAATAGAAAAATCATACCCAAAGTAAAAAGTAACAAAAATCAAATAGTTAAACAAAAAAAAAAAGAAAAGAAAACCAGACTAGTCTAATCTTTCTAGAGAGTTTCGATTGATGCCTCTTCTTCCGTCGACACTTTGAACATCAAGTGGTGTTGATGTAGAAGCTCCACCTCCATCCCCCTATGCCAAACTTAGGGAGAGGCAAGATCGAAAGATCCCTCAACTGTTGAGCTGAGGTCCCGTCCCATCTTGGAGAGGGAGAAAAATTAATCTGTTGCTATAATTACTTTTTATAGTCATAATTTTAAAGAATTATCGAACATAGCTATACTTTAAATTTTATAACATATTGCTAAAAATTGACCCGAAAGTCCTTTCTCACCCTTTATCTTTCATCGGGTTCTCCTTCCCCTGACTCGCCACATCTAAACACTCTCCCATCGATGACTTCCCTTAGCCCTTCCCTCTTTCATCTAATGCTGCTTCTTCTTCTTCTCTCTCCTTTCAAAAACTTCATTTTCGTTCTTCTCTCTCCTTTCAAAAACTTCATTTTCGTTCTTCTCTCTCCTTTCATTCTCTTTGAATCTTTTTTTAATCTTCTTCAATATCTTCTTCTTCTATCTTTGTTATGCCGTAAAAATCTACTTCTCTTCTCATGAAATGAAAGACAGATTTGGATCCTAAAAGTTAGACTCGGCACAAAAAATATAGATGATAACGTGATTTTTACGTATTAACATTGTTCTAGAAATTGAACTCGATACGAATTTTTTTTGAATTGTATTTTGTGATTTTCAAAGTTGCGAATATATTGTAGATGTGTTGTTATCTAGAATATTTCTAGATTGTATTTAGGAATTTAGTGATTTTCGAAGTCGTAGTTAGGTTGTATTTAAAATATTTTTGGGTTGTATCTACGAATTTAGTAGTTTTTGAAATTATAGCTAGATTATATTTAGAGTTTTTCTTATTTATATTTAGGATTGAGATCTCAACTTGTGGTGATGAGTGGGGTGATTTTCTGGTGATGATTTAAGTGTATCTCATAAAATATAAGTGATGCAGTGATACAAAGTGAATTTTAAAAAATTATATTACTCATATAACACGTATTTTAAAATTATTGTTACATATAATAATATTGTTATATATTTGATAAAAAGACATTAAAGTGCCGCTATTTGTGAAATTTTCCCTATATTATAGGGATAATTTCAAATATGTACAATAAAGTAATTAGTTTACAAAAAATATAGCCAAGTTTTCTTTACAAAAATAGCCCAAAAATGAATTAGCCACAAAAAAAAATAGCCGCATGTATATGTAATGTATCGATAGTGTATAAAAGTTATGTAATGTATCAAAATTGTATAAATAGTGTATAAACCTGTATCAATATTGTATAAAAGTTATTAATGTATCAAAATTGTATAAATGATGTATAAACGTGTATTAATATTGTATATATCGTGCACAAATGTGTATTGGTATTATATAAATAGTGTAGAAACGTGTATCAATATTGTATAAATAGTGTATACAAGTATATCGATCTTTTTTTTTCCAATCATTGAGTCTTGAAATGGAAGCATAATAAACAACAAAGCTTTCAACCATTAATACAACCTCTCCAAATAAGTTTTTTCAAGATTAATGCCATGAAACAAGATTAAGTAGTTTGTTTGGCTTATCAACTAATCATTGGCTGAGTGCTTGAGCACTTGAGAAAGAACTACAAGGCATAAATCAATATATGATAAAAAAGAAAAGCTGTAAATGATGAGTACTTGGACATGCTGCAAAGAGTATTTTAAGTAACAAGTTAACAAAAGGACAAAAAGAATCTTCTACCAAATGAAAAGACTGCAAGCGAGCCGATAAAGAAAAATATGTTATGCAATATAGGAGTAATATGCAAAATCTAATATTGATAATTAAGAATCCGCCGGTTTTATTTTAAAAGAAATTTAACGATAAGTCATATAAGTTAGACATAAACACGGTATTTTATTGTCTGCTATCCAAGAAGAAGGAGAGAGGAGAGAGTATTTATGTTAGTTCCAAAAAATTGTGTTTATTTTTTATTCTTGAAAAATATTTTTTGTTTAATTTTGAAATGAAAATACTTTAATCCAAACGACGGTAGTTTGATTACTGAAAAGTTATATTAATTAAAGAAGAAAAGTTGGTCCTGTAGTTAAAACTCATCAATCAAGTCCACTTCTCCATTGCAATAAAAGGGTGGAGCGGAGAAATTCATGGTGGAATTGTTGATTCCATTAGTACTAGCAGCAGCATATGAGATGGTGGAAGCACTATAATAGGACTATCTAGATCAGCTTCTTGGAAGTCAAAGAAGCTAGGAGTAGTACTCCAAAAAGCAAAAACAGTTGAAGAGTGGTTGTTGTTACTAGTTATGCTAAGAGGTGAAGGAAGGTTGAGACCCCCAAGAATCCTAAGTAGCTGAAGAAGAATTCTGCCTTGAAAAACACAAGCAGCGACAAAAGCAGCGGGGGTTTAATATAGCCAAATGGCCAATTAATGTAATAAATTGGTGATTTTTTAAAAATAAGCTATTTTGAATGTAAATAAATTTAATGGGCTGATATTCTGTTTAATTTTTCCTATATTATACTGGGGTCTGGACGGTGAACTTTTCGTTGCTGGTCCCCAAGCCCAACAGAAAAGGGCAGGCCTAGAAAAATCAAAGCCCGTCCAACGCCTGAAATCGGGCTCTTTTTACTTTTTCGACATCCCCACCCCCACCCCCACCCCCACAGCGTTTTCTTGCCCCTTTTTTTGTTTTTCAGATTACTTCAAACGACAGATATCGCCCTTTGTGCTGACCAAAAATGGGGGATCACATAGCAAGAGGTGAAGATTTCGAGAACAAGGCTGAGAAGAAGCTCGGCGGATGGGGCCTTTTCGGCTCCAAATACGAAGACGCCGCTGATCTGTTCGATAAAGCTGGCAATTGCTTTAAACTAGCCAAATCATGTTAGTTCTTTTTCCCCCTTTTCTACACGGTTGTTTCTCATTTTATTAAGATCTAGTATTTCTCTTCATCTGTTTTAGAATCCTAACTTCATATTCTGGTGATCCGACTCAGGTTCTGTTTTTAAAATTTCATTTTTCATTTTTACCAAAACATTGTTGTATGATATTTTTTTTTCCTCATGTTGACTTGGAGCTGATTCCAAATTATTGTGCGAGAATCTGTAAATATTTTTATGCATTTTCTCATTAAACAATCTTCCTTATTAATTATGAGGATGATTGTTTAGTCCAAGTAATTAGCAAAGCCGGCAAACTTGTGTAAAATTTTGCTGGATTTGACTAATTAAATTAATTGTTGGAGCATTTGGGAAGATTGTTATTTGTATTATTTTTTAATTTTCTAAACAACTGCAGCATTATTCATCTAAGGAGAGTTATTTACTGAGCAGATTTTATTCTTACTTTGGACATACAGTGATGATTGAATGGGTTATAACTTGCTTGTTATACCTCTTGCTTATAGCTTGGCATATAGGCAGATTTTGATGATTCCTTTGTCATCTTTTTTCCTTTGTTGAATTGATTCTAGAAGTGGAAAGAGATACTTTTTAGACAGAAAAATACCATTTTATTCAATTTAGACTTTAAATTGTATAATATGGACATAATTTTTTTTATGGTGTAAAAGTGAATAAATTTCTTAATGAGGCTCACTGTTTCATAAATTCAATCACCCTTGTCGCACGCTAAGAAATTGCAGAATAATTTCTTGTTTACCTGGTTCTTTCAGGGGATAAAGCTGGAGCAGTATATGTTAAATTGGCTAATTGTCATCTTAAGGTAAGTGTTAATCCTCCTGTAGTAAGTAGTCTCTCATTGATGCTCTTTACTTTCATTCTTTCTCACTGATATTTTCAGTTCTTGAAAGTTGATTTACTTTATGTTAACAGTTGGATAGCAAACATGAGGCTGCTAATGCTTATGCAGATGCTGCTCATTGCTACAAGAAGTCAAATACTAAAGGTTTGTAAGTCACGGAACAATTATTTGCTTCAAACCAGCACTCTTATGTTGCATGCTTCCAAAAACATATAAGCAATTTCTTTGGGTGCAAGTCTGTTCTGCTCTACATATAAGCCTCTTTTCATTAGGAGCTTGTTAGAGGTTTTGCATTTAGTAATATTATCTTGTCCCAGGACAAATTATTTGATTGTTTGTTGGTGTCATACTTGATTAGACCTTGTTCCAAGGTAGTTTCTCTACCATCGTAAGCTGCTAAATGCTCATGGGTGAGCTTGTTCTTGCTATTAGAATGACACTTGCAATTTGTTAATTTATAATAAGGATGTTAGAAAGATTGGAGTGTTGCACTGCCAACTATTCTAGGATGTAGGTATGATTTGAACTTTCTTTCAGAGATAAGTTTCAGATTAATTAAAAACAGACAGTTTTGAAAGATGTGGAAACTATTGAGTGTATGTTAACTATTTTGAACACAGTAACTTTACTGATTGGTATGTAAGATACGCAATGACTACATGGTTACAAAGAAAACAAAGTGATTGCACTTATGCAGCAAGAAACTTCATGCATTAATACTCACCATCACAAGTATCTATAAAATACTGTACATAGAAGTTTATGCATATCATCGTTTATGATATACCATACTGGAATACTGACTTTGTAGAATTCAATGGAGGTAAGATAATTCACTTCCATTTTATTGAGACTTTATGTTACTGTTCTAACATTTGTTTGTGATTTCGTAAGATAAATATGATGAGTTATATGCGGGTTGTTGCAGAAACATTGAAAAATAGTATTGCTTTGATAGTTACTACTTTAAAAAAAACTTTTGATAAATTCCAAGAATGTTGCTTGGAAAAAATAAAACATTTAAATTTCATTCTTCTGGTCTAGATTTTTTTTTTTTGAAACTGTAATTTCTTTTGAAACTGAACAAATTTATTGGAGGTTTGATGGAAATATTTGGAAATTTAAACGTTCGATATTGCTAAGCACCAAAAAGCAAAGTGCTGATAAGAGCGAGAGAGAGGATGGGGAAAGGAGGGAGGGAGATAGTGTAGACCTCTTGGTGCCTGCTTGGTTTTCATTCACACAGACACGCACTACATACACCCACTTGTTTAACTGATGCAGAATCATAAGTACATTGTCTCCGGGGCTTTGGTTCAATGGTAAAGATAGTACAGCGTGTGACGTGTGATACTTGCACATAAAGAGTGAGGAACCAAGTTTGGTATTCAAGTGGAGAAGGGTAGAAGTTGAGGGCCCATTATCTGCCGAGTTTCTAAGGTGGAAATAGCAAATTTAACGGTTAAAGAAAAGAATCTTCATAGTATATATATCACCCTATCAACTACACCTCAGCCCAAATTACTTGAGCTCGGTTATCTGTATCCAGCTTATCCATTCTACTCTATTCATGTCCATTTTGCTCGTAAAACCATATACAGTATGAATTCTAATGCCATATCATTTCTGAGAATATTTTCTGTAAATCATCGGATTGTAATTATCTTTCCTTTTAGTTATCTTTAGCATTGGCTTAAACAAACTGATTTTGTATTGTGTATCCTGCAGAGGCAATATCGTGTTTAGAGCAGGCAGTGAACTTGTTTCTGGACATTGGGAGGCTAAATATGTCTGCAAGATATTACAAGGTATAACTAGTTATATTATCTGCAAGAATCTGGATGTGGTCTTTGATGTTTTAGAGGCCTGTTGTCTGTATTCAATGAGCCTTTTCATGTAAGCACAGGGTCTAATTCTTGGTTCTAGTCAGCTTAATGCTTAGTTTCTTTTATGTACTTAACTGATTGGACATTTTATATTACCAAGAAAGGTGATAAGTGACTGGTCTTGTGTTGTGTCACTTTGTTACCCTTGCGCCAGAACGATTGTAGGATGCAGCTGTTTTAGTTGGAGTATTCCTAGGAAGCTTGGTTTCGCTGTCTGAAAGAGATGTAATGTGTCCTGTGTGCAGGAAATTGCTGAATTATTTGAGCAAGAGCAAAATTTGGAGCAGGCTATTAGTTACTATGAGAAGGCAGCTGATCTTTTCCAGAGTGAAGATGTAACAACAACTGCAAATCAATGCAAGCAGAAAGTTGCACAATTCTCTGCTCAAATAGAGAAGTAAGATCCATTGTATTTAGGTAGTGATATAGTTTCCAAAAAAGAAAGAATGTCGTTTCATGTCATGAAAAAGTTATTGTTTAGAACTGGAAGATTTTGCACCTTTCTCTGTCAAAAATCATTGAGGTTGATCTGGTCCTCTTAGACTGCTGGTGAAATCAGTCTCTTGTTATGGAAGAAACAAACAAGAAAGATAGAAAAGAGGCCAATATCAGTAGTTAGAAAAAGGTTATCACTTCCAAACTAAGAGGAGAACTATGAATAAATGCCATTTGAACTATTAATGAAGTTGGAAGCTTTTGTTTTTAGCTTCTTATTATTCTATGTTTTTTAAGAATTGGAATATTTCTTACATATTCTGACATCATTTTCTCAGGTATCCGAGAGCGGTCGAGATCTTTGAGGAGATTGCACGTCACTCAGTCAATAACAACTTGTTGAAGTATGGAGTTAGAGGCCATCTTCTTAATGCTGGTATTTGCCAACTTTGTAAAGGTGATGTTGTTGCAATCAACAATGCATTGGAGCGATATCAGGTACTGGGGTTACATGTTCAGCCACTAAATTTCTATCCACAAACATGATATCAGTAGGTAAATATTGCATCTGTATCTGCAGGAGCTGGATCCAACATTTTCAGGGACACGCGAATGCAAATTGCTAGTGGTATGTCATAGCTTGTATATTCCAGCTTGCGAATGTTATTTTCTCTCCTGCTTCCCGACCCTTAACTTTTGGACAGTTATTGAGTCTGGTCTTTGTGAAAATAGTTTTCATCTCATCAAATCTACAAATTGCTATCATATTTCGCATGATCCAATGCATCTATGGGTAACTATCTCCTGGTATCCCAAATGATCCTATAGAGATGCGTTCATGCAAGGACCAAAGACAATATAAGATTTCACTCAAGTGCTTATACTTGCTTCCTCACAGTTATCATATATGTGTTTTCTTGATGTGACATCAAAGTTAATTTGGGAGGATATGCCCTAATGACAGGATTTGGCAGCTGCAATTGATGAGGAAGATGTTGCAAAGTTCACTGATGCTGTCAAAGAGTATGATAGCATGACACAACTGGTAATCTTGAACTCGACACTCTTTTACCAATTAAAAGAAAAACATGTATTGCACTGACATGGCCTACTGTAGATTTTACACTTTGGAGTAATGTCTTTCTTGTATTAGATACACACACACACATACCAGCGCACACAGATATCTGTATGTATGTTTGTATCTGTGGCCTCCCTAATTGCTCTATCATTATTTTAGTTTAAAAGAACTATGCTGGAACATCACCAAACTTTTGCGAAAACCTTTGTCCCCCACATCGCCAAAAGTTTCTTGTAATGTTAGTCACTTCAATAACCTCCGATGGTTATACGGGTATCCAAAGGACGAACGAGATGGATGTTTGTTGTCCCAACCATTCTTTTAGTTCCAAGCCCACTAAGGAAAGGGCTGACTTAGAACAATGGCAGTGAGAGTGAGGGAGGGTTTTTAAAAATAAAAGAGTGAGCGAGGGGCCAATGTTGGATATGGTGACCCCAGTTTTTTTCATGCTCTGTATTTCACAAAATTCTTCTGGTCATGCTGTTTCCTCTTTACTTTCTAGGTTGAAAAAAATCGCGATGTTCTTCCCCTTTGCAAGAGGTTTTTCTTGCTAGAGAATTTCTTTAGCTTTGCTTCCATAGTCATGCAAAAGAGAATTCCTTTGACAAGCAATTTTGTTTTAGTTAAAGCAATACATGAGGAACCCAATGTGTAGCGCTTGTGAGAAAAATAATCCAAATAATTCTCAAGTATTTAGTATACTACTTGAAAAGCTCACCTTGTTCTGCAACAAACATCAACAACAACATACCCAATGTAGTCCCAAAAGTGGGGTCTGCAACGGACCAATACATATCAATACAGATAAGTCTTTGGACATTCCATGTGGTTTTTCAACTCCCTTGAAAGATATGCAACTTCTCTTCTGAGTGCTATTGTCAATGCATGAAGGTCAACTTCCCATGCTTCATACTAGGCATACCGGTGTTATTAAAGGCCATTAAGCGACGAAGCGATGCAAGCTGAGGAATTAGCTCTTTATGGGAAATGCGCTTTGGAGTTCCAAACAATGATGCACAAGGTGTTCCCCGCTAGAAGTGTTGATCCTTTGAATCTCAACTTCAAGAAGTTAACTAATATCAGCATTATTGTATATTGGATGTTGAAATTAGTTATTTTAATTGACAATTTGCTTATTATAGTACTAAATTCATATGGTATTTTTGATCTTCTGTGAGTTGTGTTCTCGACTTCAAATAAACACACCCTTCACTTCTTGCTTTTCGTTTCAAGCTCCGGGGACTTCATTGTTCTTTGTGCTTTTTGCTTTTAAAAAAACACTGGCATACTTCATTCACCTGGACTTCCTGTGGTATAACAACCAACAACATACCCAGTGTAACCCCACAAGTGGGGTCTGGGGAGGGTAGGATGTATGCAGACCTTATCCCTACCTTTATGGTGTAGAGAGGTTGTTTTCGATAGAACCTTGACTCAAAAGAAAAGCTTTCAAAGAAGGATTGCAAGAAAAATAAAATAGCAAAATAGCAAGATACAAAGCAAATGAAGCAACAGATAATAATATACATTGAAGAATAAGAGACTACACGACTACTAAATAATACTACTAATAAGGAGAAGAGAAGAGGAGGGGGCTAGTCCCTTACCTCTCCCACATACAGTGTGAAAACACTCGGCTACCTAGTAACTTTATACCCTAATCACCAACCTCCAAACATTCCTATTTAGAGTCATGTTCTCGGTAAGCTGACGCTGTGCCACATCCTGTTTAATCACCTCCTCTAGTTCTTTTTTCGGCCTACCTCTACCTCTTCTAACTACTGCTATAGCCAACGTCTTACACCTCCTTACTGGCGCGTCCGCGCACCTATTTACTGGCGTGTCCACGCACCTCCTTACTAGCGTGTCTGGGAACCTCCTCTTCACAATTCACATGCTCGAACCATCTCAATGTTACCTCCCGCATCTTGTTCTCCGTGGCGGCTACGTCCACCTTACCCCGTATAACTTTGTTCCTAATCATCTCTCCTAGTATGCCACAAATCCATTGAAGCATCTTCATCTCCTCTAACTTCATCTTCTGAACGTGTGTGTATAATGTCTTTTGAGTGGCCAGCACTTTGCCCCATACAATAACGTTGGTCTAACCACCACTTTGTAGAACTTACGTTCAAGCCTCGGCAACACATTCTCATCGCACAGTATCCCGGAAGCGAGCATCCATTTCACCCACCCCGCTCCAATACGATGTGCGACTTCATCGTCAATCTCCCTTTCTCGTTCGATTATTGACCCACTCTGTAGACTTCTTGCGGTTTGCAAGACCTAATAAAGTATAAACACCAATGAAGTTGACAGTAGTTTCCATACCTAATTGGCTGTCATTCCGTGCATAAGATAGTAGCATCTGACCTCAGGTTCTTTTAGTCTGGTACTAAAGGTTGAATATTTGGCATCAACTCTGTTCTCTCTCTAGGGTGCTGATTTTGTGTAAGAATAACCATGAATGTTTAACTCAATACTTTTGGTTTTACGGCAATTATCTAGACATTTCCTAGCTTTGGATACTAGAGGTCTGTAGCAGCTTTTTACCAACAAAGAACTCATCTTTGGTTTGGCTACCAATAGGGGTGGCAGATGGGCTGAGCAATAAATGGGTCAATGCCCAACCCTGCCCAAAGCTTACTTGGGCTAAGATAGGTTGGGTTAAGATGGGCTAAACAATGGATCAATGCCCAACCCGCCCAAATTGACTCAATTTTTCTCTTTTCTTTTTGAAGATACCAACGAACACTTTCAACCAAATATTTCCAAACAAATTTCCATACATATTATAACATCAATTTGTTTTTTTGACAAAAAATAAGCTACCCAATTGAAAATTGAAAAAAAATAATAATTAAAAATGAAAGAAACAAATAGAAGAAGCTGCCATTATAATTAAGTGCATATAGTTCAAAAGAAAAATTAAGATACAGTTCAAGTGCTAAATCATTTCAGTAGCAAAAAAAAGGGATTTTATTGGTTTAGCATTAATTGAATTTAATTGAATATTTAACAACTATTTTTATGCAAAGATGCACAAGAAATTTTAAAAAAATGAATTTAAATGAACCGTTTTTGTTCAAAGATGAAAGTTGGATTCTTGGATTTGGTTAGTTTAGTGTTAATTATTGTTAAACTAATTGTCTCTCAAATTCTGATCATGAAAAAAGAGAGGAGAGTGATAAGTAACCTGGAAAAAAAGCTTATTGGCGGGTCAGTTTGGGTGAAAATTATGGGCTGATTTGGGCTGTTGAAATTAAACGGGTTTAGTTGGGTTGTGGCCAACTTAGCCCATCATCAATATATCTTATGCCCAACCCATTAAAATCTGGGCGGGTTGGGCGGGTCAAATGGGCTTGGGCTGATTTTGCCACCCCTAGCTACCAGTATTCTAGCTGTTTGAGTATATGAAGGGACATATTTTTCTGAAGGAGACAGATTACCTTGCAAGTTTTACAAGGTATTGGAAAGTGCTTGAAGTTGAGGACCAGAGACTGTGCAGTTGACCCTGATTTTACTTTTAATGGAGGATAGAGGGTATGTTAGGTTAAACTTGTATGAGATAAGTTATGGTGCAGTAGACAAAATTGAGTACAGAAACAACTTTACTGACCTTGAAACTTCGCGAAATGCTTTGGCATTTGAACTTGAAAGCAGATTTGACATGTGAAGTGGCTAATACAAGTGTTTCACATAGTAATAGGTCATGCCTGAGGCAGCTGACTTAGCAAAACAATAGAATCCATTTGTTTATCTGGTTATTCACATTATATTCAATCTTGACATATCTATAAGGCGGTTTCATTTTTTTGTCGTCAATGCTTTGTGAATCCATACTTGTATGCTTAATTGACCAAGCACATATTACTATGTTCGTTTACAATCTGCTTATGATGTTTGTATTGGCATATATCTCACTCCACAGGATGCTTGGAGGACAACACTTCTTCTAAGAGTCAAGGAAACATTGAAGGCAAAGGAGCTCGAGGAAGATGATCTTACTTAATTAGTTCCTCTCTGACCTACTGTAAACTACTAGTACATCCTTTATGTGATCTTATTTGTACTGGTTGATTGATTGTTATCATGCTTGTTTGAATGCATTGTATTTGTACTAATATGAGTTTTACTGGTCAAAGGTTTTTGTCTAATGGTCGATGTTGAAGCTTGAGGGTGAGAGGTCAAAAGTCCAAGTTTTGTACAATTCTGTATTGGTGTGGGTATTTGTACTATCAATTATGTGTTAACAAATGTTCTTCTCATTTGGACTAGAAAGAACAAGAAAAACGAATTGTTGGTTGCCAGGCGTAAGAAAGTGAAATTGGAGTGAAGCTTCCGAGACATCAGTAGCTTGCAAGTTGTAAATTGTAATACTAGAAAAACATACTTGGGATTGCCGTCCTAATCTCAGATGGTTCAGATTACTAAGAAAATGTTGGAACAAATGTGCCATATATTTGGTCATCTGTTGTTGCTCATGAAGGACAATAGGGAACAGCAAAAGATAAACATTGGTGTGGAAGTTTGGTTATCCTACTTGTGCGGTTGGTGGTGCAGTCATCTCTGATTCATTCGAGGTATTAGTCTTACTTTGTAAGAATTTGTTTAGATACTAACAACATAACATATTTAGTGTTATCCTATAGGTGGGGTTTGGGGAGATGGTGTGTTCGTAGATTATACCCCTTACCTTGTGAGGCTAGAGAGTTGATACCAATTATTATCTTAGAGATCACTTGTACACAAGAGGGGGTGGATTGTGTATGCTCGATCTTTTGACTTGTTGAAGAACCACGTTCTTCAATTAGAGAATCAACAAACATAATGACACTAAAACAACAAGTAAAGAGCACAAGGATTTCACGTGGGTAACTTTCTTGCTCAAGGGAGTAAAAACTACGACATATAACGTGTAGGATTTGCCTCAAAGCTTCACTAAACAACAAGAGCAATTTTAGATTACAACTCAATAATCAAAAGAACTAACTCTAATACCTCAACCCTTACCATTATCTCAGATTGTAGTTAATACTTTCTAAACTATAAACTCTAGCCTAGAAAGCAAACCAATTTTACCAAATTGTTTACCTACACAAATGCTAGGCACTAGCAAAATATGTTATAACTCAAGAACAAAGAATCAAAAGACTACAACTAAGAATTTGACGGGACGCTCCTCCAACTAGGTTCTTCAGTTCAATAGCTTTGATTCCACCAAAACACCTTTTTGTCTGTGATGACTATTGTGCGAGTAAATCTCAATAATTGCTTGTAATAAAAGCAGCACCTTATGATGTTCATGACCAATTGGATCCTGACATACCAGTAGGTACCAGAGGAGATCGCTATGATCGTTATTATATTTGTATCGAAGAGATGCGACAAAGTGTTCGGATCATTGTGCAATGTCTTAATCAAATGCCTAGTGGCATGATCAAAGCCGATGATCGTAAGCTATGTCCTCCATCATGATCTCGAATGAAACTATCCATGGAATCGTGCGCCGTGTGAAACGTATATCATCGCCAGTGAATCTGAATGTCGGAAATAATGTTCTTTATATAGGCATGAAGTCGGGCTGAAATTACTCCTTGATTTTTGCTCCAAAACCTAGAACAATTTGGGTAATGAGAGAAATTTGGGAAACTTACATAGATATGCTATACTAAGAAAATATTTACCATTAATAGCAATATTTTTTTTTTCATTTGATAGTTATAATACAGTTTTAATACATATTGCAGAGAACAAATTATAAAACACATAATATAAGTTTTATTCATGAATAGTACACTTGTGTTAATTTCTTACCAAACAAGCATAATACATTTTAAAATATTTATAATACTTTTATATTGCATGCATAATTCACTTTTAATGCATAGTGTAGATTTATCATAGAATTATTATGTATTGCTATGAATGGTAATAAATAAAAAGTATCGCTAAAAACAATAATTATTTATTTAAAAGTACTCACCTAAGTAATTTTTCCCAATTTAAATAAACTTGATTTCCTTAATTTGATTCCTCTTTATACGCTTTCCTTACATGCAAGTCCTTCCACAAATTGAGTACCTTGTTGAATAGGAATTGTTTTAGCATAAAAGATCTTCATATTTTGATAAACTTCATTGCCATAAGTGCTTTTCGCATAGTTCTACTTGCATACAAATATCTCTTTCCTCCTCTGACCAATTTCATGCATAGGACTTGGTTCTTCAGTATCTGCTTGACAGGTGATTACCTTGGTATGATAGCATGCACACTGTGTTAAGGGACGTGGTTCTTCTAACCATGTTTGTCAATCATCAAAATCATCACAATTCAACAGTTCACCTATCAGATTGATGTATAAGTGTCAACTTCACTTTAGATAATTTTGGATTGTGACAAAGTAGTATCAGAGCACTAGGATCATGCCTGAGACAACTGACTTAATAAAATAATAGAATCCATTTGTTTATCTGGTTATTCACACTATATTCTATCTTGTATGTATAAGTAGTTTCATTTTTTTGTCATCAATGCTACACGAATCCATTCTTGGATGCTTTATTGACTTGAGCATATATTATTATGTTCTCTTTTACATTGTTCATCTACGATTTGCTTAAAATATTTATATTGGCTTATATCTCACTTAACATGGTGCTTGAAGGACAACACTTCTTCTAAGAGTTAAGGAAATATTGTAGGCTAAACAGCTTGAGGAATATGATCCTCTGCTCGCTGACCTATTGTGAATTATTAGTACATTCTTTATGTGATTTTATTTGTATTGGGTGATAGATTTTTATCATGATTTCTTGAATGCATTGTACTTGTACTAATATGAGTTCGATCATTACAATATTTTAGTCTTATGGTCAAAATTAAGCCTTGTGGCTGAGAGGTCTGAAATCCATGTTTTGTACAATTCTGTGTTGGTGTGAACGCCTTTTTTTTTCTTTCAAAAAATGCTCTCTAGCCACGAAATCTTAAATTTGTGTACAACCTAGTATTTGCCTATCCGCCGGCCAAAATGGCCTCCACCTCCGGTGGTACACCATCATAGGTTGTACCCCCAAACCTAGTAAGTTTGCCTAACACAATAACGCCAGCAGAAAACACTTCATCCAAATATGCTAACCTTTTGAAACCCGCCCCTTTACCAATTACAACTCAGAAAGTCCCTCCAGAACCTGTGATAATCCTCCATGGAGTACCTAATATTACATGGGAAAAATATGAAGGAAATGCCTTATCATACTGGAGAATTTACAATATGTAGTCATAGAAAAGTTTTTGTATGCCAAGCCAGATATGAAGGAACTTAGTAAAGTAATCCCAGGGTAGTGTGCGATCAAAGGAGAATGTAACATAAGAGTATTGGATAATAGGCATGTTGATCAGACTAACTTTGTTAGAAGACTATGTTCAATTGTTATCAACACCTGCCTTCTATCTAAAGGTCAAGGAGATGATGTGGCAGATGAGGACTTTGAAGTGGGATCCATGGTTTGATCCAACGACTGAGACTACAATTGCGGTGGCTTGGATTTTCCTACCAGATCTGCCGCTTAATTTTTTTGCTCAGAATGTTGTATTTTCAGTGGCTTCAGCAGTAGGGAGGCCTCTCATAGTGGATATGGCTACAAGGAACCAAACAAGGCCAAGCTGTGCCAAAGTTAAGGTAAAAGTAGATCTAATTGCTAAATTGCCACCAAGGGTTAAGACCAATGAGGAGGATGATATTACTGGGGAAGTCAAATCCAATATAATTTCATTCCCAAATACTGGTGTGCTATTTGCAAGGGCCTGATGAAACTGGATGTTGGAATATACACCCGAAGTTGATGGAAGAACAAGAGGAGGAGGAGGAGACCAAAAACCTTCATGAGCATGCACATGAAGGAACACTGGTTTAACAACTAACAAAACAAAAATTCTTACAAGTGGTAAAATAGTAGGGAATCAACAAAGGAGGAAAGAATGGATGACTCGCAAAAGCAAGTACAAGAAAGATAAATCAAGAAGTGTTATTGGTGATGTGGAAGATAAAGACAATATCCAAACCAACAACACTTTTGCAACACTAGAAGCAGTCTCAAAAGAAAAAGAGGAGGAAGTACATGGTGAAGAGAAACAAATTCAGAGCCCCCATACTGATACTAAAAAGAGTATGCTAAAGACTGGGTCACTTAAAATTTTGGACTCTCCACTAAGAATGCATTGAGTTCGACTACATCCGGCAGTGGCAACTCAAGCACATGAGCAGTTTGTGAGAAGGAAGATATTGCCGGTGTAAGTAAGGAATCAGACCAAGATGAAACCAATGACAATGTTATTATCAACTATGAAAATACTCTAGAGGAGAAAGCCATTCAAATACATGGTGAGGAAGAGGAAATCACAAAGATAGATCAAGAAAAGGCAAACCAGCCACATTCTTTAGCCATTATGAATGAAAAAAAGGAGAGGGCACTGGCTGAAACTACCAATATTGAAGATAAGAAGGAGATAAACAACACTAAAAAAATCATGAAAAAGAAGACCTGGCCTTGAATATAGAGAAGATAGCTAAAGCAGGGGATTTGTCACCAAAGCAGGTTGAACAAATAAAATCCAACAATGCAAAGCAAAAAAAAAAGGAAAAATGCAACCCAAGCTAGTAGGATGCAAACAAAGAGTATTGTTCAGTACTTGTTACCAAATTAAATCAGTCTTTATGAATGCTCTTATTTGGAACATTAGATCAGTGAATATATACCAAGCATTCACAATACTGATCACACTTCATAAAAGACATTAGTTCTATTTCATATGGTTAATGTAACCTTTTCAAGAGGGTCACACCATTAAAAAGTATAAAAGAAAGCTAGGAATGTAGACAACAGTTTTTAATGGATCAGGAAAGATTTGGGCATTCTTGGATGCTTCTATATCCCATGTTATTCTGGTAGATGGAGAGCATCAACTGACTCATAAACTAGACAGTCAGGATCTGGGAAAAGAACTGGTAGTTACCTTGGTCTATGCAAAATATAGTCAATGGGTTAGAGAGGATCTGTGGAAATCTTTATACACCTTGTCTACCACAATTTCATTGCCTGGATTATGGGTAGTGACTTCAATGTCATTGTGTCAGATGAAGAAAAAATGGGAGGCCTCCTAGTGTTAGATGTTGAGATAATGGATTTTACTCACTGCCTTAACACCTGCAATCTTACTAATCGGAGGTTTAAGGGTAGCAAGTTTACATGGTGGAATGGCAGGACTGATAATGAATGCATATTTAAGAGGCTTGATAGAGTGTTGTGTAATAATGAGATGCAAAACATGTTTCCAACCATGGAAGTAGAACATCTCATAAGGAGTGAATCTGACCATACTCCACTCCTTCTTAAGTGCAAGACTACCACTGAGGAAATAAGGAAATCATTCAAGTTTCTAAACTTTTGACTGGAAGATGACACTTACATGGATGTGATAAAGGATAATTGGACAGCTGATTTTGAAGCCTCACCTTTCATAATCTTTCATCATAAGATTAAGAAAGTGAAGAAGGCTTTGACACAGTGGAGTAGAGAAAGATTTGGTAACATCTTTCAAGAGATTGCTACATTAGAGGAGACCATATCAGTACATGAACAACCGTTTGAAATCACGCCATCTATTTCTAACAGGGAGAAATTACACAAAGTGTAGTGTGAGCTGAATAGGCAACTATATTTAGAAGAAGAATTTTGAAAACAAAAGGCAAGGATAGAATGGTTAAAAGATAGTGAAAGGAACACTAAATTCCTTTACACACAGGTCAAAGGAAGAAGGTCTAGACCAAAGATTAACAGAACCCAAAGTTATGAAAATGACTGGTTAGAAAATAAGGAGGATAAAGCAAAAGAGGCAATTCAGTTCTTTAAGAATCAGTTCACTAAGGAGAAAGGCTCCCTGTCACGCCCCGAGGCTACACCCTAGACATAATACGGTGCTTATTATCACAAGTGACCCCAAGTTAACCCATGGTTTAGCATATCTAAACAATTTCAGTTGAAAACATATACTGTGCGGAAGCTGAAAATAATTTAATATCTGAAGTGGGAAAAGCCCAAAACATGTCTGAATATAAAATATATAAAGAGTATAGTGATGGATGAAAACAATACTAACAACTCAAGCTGAATCTAGTCTATGTCTGAAAGCCTCTAACTGATATGAGTTGTTGGGACATGCCCCCAGCTAACTCCAACAATCTGAAAATTGAAATAAATACTGTAAGCTAAAGCATGTCTATCATCCTCAATTTATGAGGACTCACCAATGAAGTTGCTGAGCGAGGGCTGGAAATCGATCTAAGCGCGGTCTAGATACTGAGCACTTGAACCTACATCATGAAATGATGTAACACAAAAGTATGCGTCAGTACTTTGAGTGTACTGAGCATGCGAGGTAAGGGCTAAACTGAACAACATAAACTGAACATAGAAATACATACTGAAGCATAAACTGAATATGAGTCTGACTGTGGGAGATACTGTTAACCGACATACCCCAAGCTGAGGTAACTATGGGGCCAACCTGTAACCCTGGATGGAAGGGTGTTCGTACCTTTCCAAGGGTACAAACAAGTCTGACGTGGATCCACTAAACTGATGTCCACATGGGACAAAGGTGACCAACCTAATCTGATAGCTGACCCCTTTCTGACCTACGGTGGCACCGTAGTTCTGGGAGTTAGGGACTGCTACTAAAGGTCTCATCCTAAAGCTGACAACAGAGCCTTCATCCCTTCGTCCACTCGATACTAAGCCTACTCCCAACTGAATGTATAAGCACAAAATGCAAACTGAAGGTACTGATAGTTCAAATATTGATAATCATCTGAGAATGCACTATTTATACTGAAACTAATAGCATTCTAATTCTGAAGCATAATTAACTGAGTTATCTGATTAGCAATCATGGATTATGAATACTGAAATCATCACTTGCTAGGGTTACTGAGTTCTATACATATAATTATTCTAGGTTCCCAAGAAAATGTGTGAGTAATATTATAAAAGCAATATAATCTGAATTGCACTGAGTTCATGAGAATTAAGAACCCTAGGTCTGAAGAACTAGTTGGAAACTGAGGAACTGAGCTGAGTCTAGGGACTCAATGGGTGAGAGGAACCCACTGATGAAATCCCACATACATGGATGAAGATTCTACGGTTGAACCCTTGGATTTGGGGAGAAACTTAGAGGAAACCCTCTGCCTTGTTCTTGAGAGAAAGCGCTTTGTTTTTGTCTGATGTTGGTAAGTGTCGAATGATTTAGGAGTAATGAGGGAAAATGGAGTTAAAACCCTTTAATTACTCCCAAAATGACTTAGGATCGGAGTTTAAAGAATTTGGAAAAGACCATAATGCCCCCAACTTTAACTGAAAATTTAAGAAAAACTCACCGTCGAACGGGTCACCCGATGGGCGTCGGACCTGCGATGGCCCATTGGCCAGGGCATTAGGATAGGGAAGACCTGTATGGCCCTCTGGACCATTCCCACGGGTAGACCCATGGCCTATCGCGTCGACGACACCCGTGGTGATTTTCCCGTTAGGGCAAGGAGAGGCTGGGACGCTGGCTCCTCCTCACGGGCTGCCCGACGGCCCGTCGGACCATCGACACCCGTCGGGTCCCCCGTTTGGCTAGAGCCAGTTTGGATTGAGTCTTTGACCTTTCTCACGGGGACCCCTGATGAGTCATCGTGTCCACAACGCCCGTGGGTCATCCCGTGGGGCATGACTGGGGATGGGATTTTCTTAAGTTTTGCTGAGTTCTGGGTTTTTAAAGATGGTCTAAATTTTGGGGTGTTACAATATCTCCCCCTTGGGATCATTCATCCTCGAATGACGACTAACTAAGCTGAGTTTGGAGGGAAAGAGCTACAATCCCTACCAACTGAATTCTAGAAGCTGATATCTGACTGAGTCTAGTTCTAAGTACATGAAAGCATGCTGAAAATACTGGAATAACTAGGAAAACATGATTCTAAGACTGACAAGCATGAGAGGAAACTGAAAGACTGGAGGGAACTATTACCTCAAACTGAAACTGGGTCGGAAGGAAAGAGGTGAGGATACTTGGCTATCATGGCTGCTTCTGCTTCCCAAGTAGCTCCCTCTAAGGACTGATTACTCCACAACACTTTTACTGAAGTGACTTTCTCTTTTCTCAAACTACGAACCTGACGGTCAAGTATTTCTACTGGAATCTCCTCATAGGTGAGACTATCCTTCACATCCAGACTTTCTAAGGGTACAATCATTGCGGAATCACCAACACACTTCTTCAATAATGATACATGGAAAATTGGATGAATTGCTGATAATTCCGCTGGCAACTCTAATTCATAAGCCATATTACCAACCCTTTTTTGAATCCTGTAAGGACCTACATATCTGGGACTGAGCTTCCTCTTCTTGCCGAATCTCATCACACCCTTCATGGGTGACACTTTCAGGAAGACCCAATTATCAAATTCAAATTCTAAGTCCCTTCTCCTCACATCTGCATAGGACTTTTGACGACTCTGAGCTGTCTTAAGTCTTTCTCTGATAAGCTGAACTTTCTCCATAGCTTCATGAACCGAATCTGACCTAATCAAGGCTGCTTTACCTACTTTGAACCAACCAACCGGAGATCTACATCTACGCCCATAGAGTGCCTTATATGGGGCCATCTGTATACTGGAGTGGAAACTGTTATTATAGGCAAACTCTATGAGAGGTAGGTGATCATCCCAACTACCCTTGAAATCGATCACGCAAGCTCTCAACATATCCTCTACGGTCTGAATAGTATGCTCTGCCTGACCATCTGTCTGCAGATGAAATGTTGTGCTGAGATTCACCTGAGTACCAAGACCTTTTTGTAATGATCTACAGAAATGAGATGTAAACTGAGGACCTCTATCTGAGATAATAGACAAGGAAACCCCGTGCAACTGGACTATCTCACTGATGTAGAGCCTGGCATAGTCCTCCACAGAATCTGTAGTCTTAACTACTAGAAAATGGGTTGATTTGGTCATCCTGTCCACAATCACCAAAATAAAGTTGTGCTGTTTGCTTGTACGAGGTAAACCCGTAATGAAATCCATGTTGATCACTTCCCATTTCCAAGTAGGAATGCTAATGTCCTGTGTCACACCTCCTATTTTCTGATGTTCTACTTTAACCTGCTGACAATTGAGACACTTAGCCACAAACTCTGCAATATCCCTCTTCATGCCGTTCCACCAATAGACTTATCGTAGATCGCGGTATATCTTAGTGGCACCGGGATGAATAGAATACCTGGAATTATGGTCTTCTATAAGGATATGCTGCCTCAACTCACCCACGTCAGGTACACATAAATGGCCCTGATAGCGAAGCACACTATCTTCCCCTTGGGAGAAAACCTCTACCCTCTGCTGGTGAACTGCACCTTTCAACTGAAGCAATACGGGATCACTGTCCTATTTCTCTTTAACTTTGCTACCAATGAATATTTTGACCCGTTCTGGACTGTCACACCACCATATATCATTTCCATAAAACTGACTCCTAAATGAGCAAGCCTGTGAACATCTCTAGCTAGTTCCTTTTTCCCTTCCTGTAAATGTGACACACTACCCATGGACAGTCTTCTGAGGGAATCAACCACCACATTAACCTTACCCGGGTGGTAGAGAACATTCATATCGTAGTATTTGAGGAACTCAATCCATCTCCTCTGATGAAGATTAAACTCATTCTGGGTGAACATATGATCTTATGGTCTGTGAACACATCAACATGAACACCATACAAGTAGTGTCTCCAAATCTTTAGGGCACACACAACAGCTGCAAGCTCGAGGTCATGAGTCGGGTAGTTCTTCTCATGGGACTTAAGCTGTCTGGAAGCATAAGCTATGACCTTACCCTGCTGCATCAAGACGCAACCCAGGCCGACCCTAGATGCATCGCAATAAACCACATCGCCATCTGAACCTTCTGGTAGAGTCAAAATTGGAGCTGTAGTCAACCTAATCTTCAGTTTCAAGAAGCTTTTATCACACTCATCTGACCACTGGAACTTGACTTCTTCTGAGTCATCTTGGTTAATGGGGCAGCTATGGATAGGAATCCTTCAACAAACCTCCTGTAATAACCAGCCAAACCCAAGAAACTCCTGATGTCTGTCGGAGAGGTGGGTCTGGGCCAGTTCTTTACTACCTCAATCTTCTGAGAATCAAGTAGGATGCCTTCACTAGACACCACATGACCAAGAAAAGCAACTGATGTCAACAAAAAATCACACTTACTAAACGTGGCGAATAACTGGCGATCTTTGAGAGTCTGTAGAATGACCTTCAGATAGTTCGCATGCTCCTCCTCATTCTGAGAATAAACAAAGATATCATCAATGAAGACAATGAAGAACAAGTACAAATACTATTTGAACACCCTGTTCATTAAATTCATGAAAGCTGCAGGAGCATTGGTTAGTCCAAATGACATAACTACAAATTTATAGTGACCATACCGAGTTCTGAAGGCTGTCTTCGGGATGTCACTATCTCTGACTCTGAGCTGATGGTAGCCAGATCTGAGGTCTATCTTAGAAAAGCAACTAGCACCCTGAAGCTGGTCGAACAAGTCATCAATCTTGGGGATGGGATATTTATTCTTGATCGTGACTTTGTTCAACTGACGGTAGTCGATGCATATCCTGAGGAAACCGCCTTTCTTACGCACGAAGATTACTAGATCATCCCATGGAGAGACGCTTGGTCTGATGAAGCCCTTATCTAGAAGGTCTTTCAACTGTTCTTTCAATTCCTTAAGATCAACTGGATCCATTCTGTAAGGAGGAATCGAAATAGGCTGGGTATCTGGAAGGAGATCTATTCCGAAGTCAATTTCCCTCTCGGGAGGGACTCCAGGAAGATCTTCTGGGAATAGTTCTAGAAATTCATTCACCACTGGTACTGACTCAAGAGTTGGGGTTTCAGAACTTGAATCCTTAACCCTAAAAAGATGATAGATATACCTTTTGGAAATCATTTTTCTGGCCTTAAGGTAAGAGATGAATCAACCTACAGGCACTGAGGTACTACCCTTCCATTCTATGACTGGCTCATTTGAAAACTTAAATTGAACGATCTTAGTTCTGCAATCAACTGAGGCATAACAAGAATGTAACCAATCCATGGCTAGGATAATATCAAAGCCAGTCATTTCTAACTCTACTAAATCGGTTGAAGTGACTTTTTGGGAAACTGTGACAGGAAATATTTTGTATACTCGTCTAGCTATAACTGGGTTACCAACTGGAGTAGAGACTAAGAAGGGTTCTGGGAGGATTTCTGGACTGACACCAAAATTCACTGCTATATAAGGAGTTACAAAGGAAAGCGTATCCCCTGGGTCTAACAATGCATAAACATCTAAGTGGAAGACTTGTAACGTACCCGTGACCACATCGGGAGAATCCTCCTGGTCCTGTCGAGTCTGAAGGGCATACAACCTGTTTTGGCGCTGACCACCACCTGTACCAGATGAGGCAACCTACTGAGTGGGGTGACCCGCTGGAGCTGCTGTACAACTAGCCTAATTCTGTGGGCGAATATCCTTGACCTTATGAGAAGCCGCTGGACAATCTCTCATCTTGTGGCCTGGCTTGCCATACCCAAAACAATTACTGCTGCCTGCCATACACTCACCTTGGTGGTTCCTACCACACTTCTTGCAGACAGTGTTTGAACACCCTGTTCATTAAATCCATGAAAGCTGCAGGAGCATTGGTTAGTCCAAATGACATAACTACAAATTCATAGTGACCATACCGAGTCCTGAAGGTTGTCTTCGGGATGTCACTATCTCTGACTCTGAGCTGATGGTAGCCAGATCTGAGGTCTATCTTAGAAAAGCAACTAGCACCCTGAAGCTGGTCGAACAAGTCATCAATCTTGGGGATGGGATATTTATTCTTGATCGTGACTTTGTTCAACTGACGGTAGTCGATGCATATCTTGAGGAAACCGCCTTTCTTACGCACGAAGATTTCTAGATCATCCCATGGAGAGACGCTTGGTCTGATGAAGCCCTTATCTAGAAGGTCTTTCAACTGTTCTTTCAATTCCTTAAGATCAGCTCGAGCCATTCTGTAAGGAGGAATCGAAATAGGCTGGGTATCTGAAAGGAGATCTATTCCGAAGTCAATTTCCCTCTCGGGAGGGACTCCAGGAGGATCTTCTGGGAATAGTTCTAGAAACTCATTCACCACTGGCACTTACTCAAGAGTTGGGGTTTCGGAGCTTGAATCCTTAACCCAAACAAGATGATAGATATACCCTTTGGAAATTGTCGCGCCACATTTTTCTCGCGAAAAGATGGGCCATCGATGTGACAACTCTTTTTGGATGGAAAGAGTGAAGAGTCGCCACCTAACGAATTAAAGGCGCGTTAGGGCACCGTTCTAAACTAACTATGATTAATTTTAATTTTAGAGGTATACGTCACCAGAAATCGGGTAAGGGTTCAAGTTACCTCGAAAGAAAGGTGTTAGGCACCTTTCAAGGTCCACAAATATGGGTCCCTGCCGGATTCGTTATTTATGTGGGGAATTATGTGATAAACAAAGATCGATATGAATTAATAAAACTACACCCTTATACAAATAAATTCTATTTTTTAAGAAGTCAATAAATTAAACCAGTTTAATTATTAATGAAACTAGGTGAGCAAGTATTAAGCATGTGGAATATTTAAAAGCTGAATAAACACATAAGAAAATCAGATAAGAGAGAAGATAGAATTCGAAAAAAATGATATAGGAAAAGAGATCTAATTAGTAGGTGATTTAATTAATACTACCCCAAACACGTAAGAGTATAAGAATTAAACTTAGGTTAATTTTAACCTATTCGGATCAGCGCCCGACTTATTTACCGAAGACAATTTTAAAGACATTGTCGTATTTTGCTCGGGTCAATTTCCATCATGTCCGTCTATCTACCCACCTAAGTTGGTTATTAAGATTATTATTCCTAAGAGCGTACTAAAGAAATTAAAAATCTAGCGTACCTTAGTATGCCTACTCGTCCCACTTAATGTCCAAGAGGCATTGGACTACTATTTTGAATATGGGTCTAGACAATAAGATTCCAAGGCTACTTAGTGAGACTCGGGATTAATGTCATACAAAAGCATACATGGACTTTAAAACAAGTAGCACATAATGGTTTCGAATAGGCCTCAAAACTCACACAATTAACACTTTATGTAGCATGATATCTAGCGATGAAAACGTGCAAAACATTTATTAATTAATCCTATGAGCAAGCTATCTAAACATTTACATGTTGAAAGTAAACAAGTATTTGAACGGAGTACCTTTATTTAGCATGCTAAAATTAACTTAAATCTGTAACTGATTTTAGACTGGTTTTAATATGCCTTTATTTTAATATGTTAAAACTGATTTTAAACATGCTGAGACTGAAATTAACGTGTTGAAACTGAACTTAGCTTGCTGAAACTGTTCTAACTCATGGGCGTGATTTGTAATTTTAATGAAGCTAATTTAAATCCTATAGGCATGGTTTTTAATCAATTAAATGTAACTGATTTACCTACAGACATGATTTCTAATAAAAAATAATGAAACAGACTTAAATCATATAAGCAGGACAACTATACAAGTTAAATAATAAGACAAAATTTTAACTCCTATAACCATAATTTCTAATCAGATTTTTTATATTAAACATACTGAACCTACACGATTTCTGATAGAGTTGTCATATTAAACATGCTACGAACATGATTCTAATCACTGAAGACACGTTAAAACAAACCTATAGGCATAGTTTATAATGAATGAGATTAATAGAGATCCTATAGGCATGATTTCTACGGTTTACAATTAAGCAAGTAGCACGTAGTTTGCCCCTCCCCCATAGCAGCCCCCTAAAGTATCTTATTTATCGCTGGAGTTTATACAAAATATTACAGACCCGAATGAATGAATATACAAAGAGTAACAAAATTAATAAAATCTAAGGTCTATAGAAATCTCCTAGTCTCGGGCAACTCTTCACTATACCATCTTCTAACAACCTGTCAAACATGTAAACACAAGGTTCAGAAGACCCCATTACACTCCCATAAGACCGTCCCTGACATGTCAGAGTTCCTGAGAACCTCAAGGGTTCTAGGCAGTGCTTATGTCAAGGGATAGGGATGCATTAGGATCTCCGTATTTCACGAAATACCGCACGGAGAACCCAAGGCAGATTCATTATATACATGTAAACTAACAAACAATTATATAAGGCAGGAGATAACTAGTTTTCACGTATAACAGGAGCCTCATGACTAAGGCAAGTAGGCAGAAGCCATTAAAACTCTAAACCTCCGTAGATATGCTTTCTATCTTATTCACGTATTTGAACACCCACATACATCAAGCAAAATATAGTAGATTAAGAAGTGGGAAACTGTCACATAAGAAATTGAAACATGATAGGACACTAACCTGTTAGCGGAGGATAAGTAAAGAAACTAGAGAAAGCAACACTTAGCACCAACAGCCTTGTTCACAGAGGAAAAGTACTACTAATATGAAAGTGGTAATGTGTGAGAGTATCGCCATTAGTAAAGGGGAGGACTGATTTTTATAGTAAAGTAGGAGCCTTTGGTAAAAGGAAAGGAATTAATCACAATAGTAAATAAGGGGAGCATTTTTCTTTGATTAATCATAGGGAATCAATTAGTGCAAATCAATCAAAGTTTTGCCATAAATAGGCGAGTACAAGCTATTTCATAATAAAAGGAGCAAAGACATATACCTTCTTTTGAAAGGAATCAGTCCCGTTCTAAGAGTAAATTTTAGATAAATTAGTGAATTCACCATAAAAGAAAGTAAATAAAATTATTTAAAGAAGAAGAATATTTGAAAACCAATTATGGGGATTGTTTTCCTTTAATGGGTCAATAGAAATCAATTAGCAGGCCAAACATATGTTAAAATTGTCACAAGATGATATATGTAAGGAAGGAGAGGAAATCAGTTCACAATTACCACAGACAAAGATAAATTCAAATCATCACAGATTGCTAAAATAAACAATTACTAAGACTAAATGAAAATATCAATCATGCTCAGTTACAGATTAAATTGACAGAATCAGTCAATGAACAAAATTATAGCTTTGTCATAGAGGAAATAAATAAATAACCATATCTTCAACTCAATCCTCTCGTGCTTATACATGGACCACATAATACTTCTTCGAAGACAAGAATTGTATTCCAACAGTAAGATATGCTTTTAACACGTGGGACATATTAACGAAGGACAGCAAGCAGAGGCAAATCAAGTCGATCCGAACTTAGAACATGAAGCATCAAATTGAATTCAACACAAAGACGACTCACCAGTTTCAGCCTTAGACCATAACAACAGTAGTCAACCACATGCTAATAAAATCAACTTCGCCAACTGAACAAGCGTGTATTTCGAGTAAAGGATCATAAAAATGAGGTTCTTTGCATACAACAGTCCACATGAAATAGTTATCACAATATTATAGGGTTTAAGCACAAATTCGCAGTCAAAATTTACCACGTTCACATATCTAAAGATCTGGTAATAACAAGAACACGACAATCTTGAACAATAAAAAAAACCAAACCAAAAATGAGTTCATGATATCCCATCGAAACATCAAACTCCGACGATGACCAAAATGGCAGATCTGTTTCACAGACCTCAACGTCAACCATCATTTAGCTGCAAAAATTGATGATGCCTCCTTTGTCTAAGTTCTCCGCCATTCGCCGGAGGAAAAGAGAGCGACAATTAGGGTTTTTCCGATGAAGAGGAGAAGAACGGGGGGAGATGCAAGGCGGTAGTAGATCAGTGGTTTCTGGGGGTAGCCGGAGTTTGGGTGGCTGTTTGATGGGGGTTTTGATGGAGAAAGAGACGACGATAATAAGACGCCGCTCGTCGGTGGAGGGAGAAGAGGGATGGTGGTTTGGTTTTTTCGGGTGGCTGTTGGGGCTTGCCGGCGCATGAAGGAGCGCCGATGGTTCAACGGAGGAGGAGAGTGACTTCGTCTAGCTCTGGTCGGAGAAGGGGGCGAAGGAAAGCGGAAAGGGAAAGGAGAGACGTTTGGGGTGGCGGCTATGAAGATGGTGGCGCCGGCTGGTGGTGTGTTCACCGGCCGAGAAGGGTCGGCGGTGGTAGAAATTGAGGAGAGAAGGGAGAAGAGGAGATGGAGAGAGGGTGGAGGCGGTTGAGGAGAGTGGGGTTAGGGTTGGGGGGTGTGTTTTTTTAAAAGGAAAGAAGAAAAGGAGTTTGATCTCGGCCGTTGATCGTATTAGATCAACGACTGAGATTTGATTAGACTTGGGATTTAAAATTGGGCCAAATTAGCCCAATTTAGGCTAAAATTGAAATAAATCGGATAGAAATGGGCTAGGATTTAAATAATTTCAGATTAGAAATTGAATTCGGACGGCTATTTAATAAATAAACTACTACGTATATAAAATTTAGTAGATGAGATAATAATTAACAATAATTATCAAAAGATAAATTATTTTAAAAAATAAATAAATTACGTATATACATTGTACGTAAAATAAAGGACATGTAATATCATATGAAATTTATGATAAAAATAGTAATAATAGAGAATAATTATATATTTATATACTAATTTTAAAGTGTTAACACGTAATTTATTTAATAAATTAAGTAAAATATAAAATGAGTTAATATTTAAAATAATAATAATTATTAAAATAACAGCCCGAGAGAGGTATAGGGAGGTCAAAATTGGGTGTCAACAGCTGCCCCTTCCTTGCTCGGAAACGAAGTATGAATTATAGGGCAAGGAACGTTGACTTAGTAGCCAATTTTGTCCGACCGGAGGCGTAGCTCTTCGAAATCGGAGAAACAAAGGGGGAATTATAAAAGAGTTACAGCCGAGACTTCGGTTTTCAAGTCGCCTACATATCCCTGTTTTACGGGAATCAGGCCATGTGTAGTTCTAGATTTAGAAACGAACGAGGCTTCTAGAGAAGATATACAATCGAACTTCTGGACGAACACGTAGTTGGCACGAGTTGATGAGATTTAAACGATTAGCTGAGAATAGGGCGCGAGGAACGGTACAATGTTGGCGGTATAGGGATAGTAAGAGTTATGTTTTGGAAGTGAAGACGACAGTTAATCTCGTTTCTTGGCTTGTTCAGCCTTCGATGCCTGCAATTTCTATTATAACTAGATAAAGATTAACATTTAAATAAGAATACAGTAAAACATGAGGCAGGTTCCTTTAAGACTATGGAAGGTTGCTTAAGACGATAAAGATGATGTCTTAAGCGATGATATCTCAGGGTCATGATACGTAAAATTAATCCTAAGGCCATGAAAATGATGACTTTAGACGATGATGCCTCTGGAGCATGATAAGCAGAAAGTAAATTCTTAGGCCACGAAATGATGTCCGCAGGCCATGAGAATGATGCCTTTAGACTATGATGCCTTCGGAGCATGATAAGCAGAAATTAAAGATATCGTATCTGTTTTGAGTGGCATAGCATGACGTTTAGTAGCTTCTGAATAATTTGTTCTATGGTAGCTTGTTGTGATTCGATGCGATCTCGGGCTCAATGCCATCTTGGGCACAATGCAATTCTTTGGCACAATGCAATTCTCGGGCAAATGCAATCTTGGGCTCAATCAAAATTCTCAGGCGCAGTGCGATTCTCGGGCCAAAAATGCAATCTCGGGCTCAATCAAAATTCTCGGGCTTGATGTGATTCTCGGGCCAAATGCAATCTTGGTCTCAAATGCATTTCTCGGGCGCAGTGCAATTCTCGGGCTCAATGCAATTCATAATTTTCGAGCACAATGCAATCTCGGACATAATGCAATCTCGGGCCAAATGCAATCTCGGGCTCAAATATAATTCTCGAGCCAAATGTAATTCTCAGGCTTAACGCAAGCTCGGGTCAAATGCAATTCTCGGGCCAAATATAATTCTCGGGCCAAATGCAGTCTCGGGCCAGATATAATTCTCGGGCCAAATGCAGTCTCGGGCCAAATGCAGTCTCGGGCCAAATGCAATTCTCGGGCCAAATATAATTCTCGGGCCAAATGAAGTCTCGGGACAAATATAATTCTCGGGCAAATTATAATTCTCGGGCCAAATGCAATCTCGGGCCAAAATGCAATTCTCGGGCAAAATATAATTCTCGAGCCTAATGTAATTGTCGGGCTTGATGTAATTCTTCTTTGAGGAGATAGAGCAGCTTAACTTTCTTGCCATATTTTGATGACGGTGTTTGTCTTGATGCCGCTGAGACAATTCTCGGATTTGTACCTGCTAGTTCTGCGTTCAAAGAAAAATTGTTAATTTGTAAAAAAGGGAGGTTGATTTGTGCATCTGCTCTTGGGTGCATCTGTCCTCCTTTTTATGTGTCTGCAGGCTGTCGCACTCTCTTCGGGCACTCGTTCGAGCAAATAAATAAATAAACTTTGAAATCGTATTTTGAAATAACTTGCTTTGAAAAGGGAAGGGAAATGTTTTAAAAAAATCAAAATATTGTTGAATCATAACCCGTGACATGCTTTGAGACATCATAACATCTTATCATCTTTGCGTTTGGAGTGCAGCTCCGATGAAATTTTTGAGGGCTCTCAAAATTTTTGCCCAGTGTAGAACCTGTCTCTCTCCTAGAAAATTTTGTAGAATGAGCGGTCGCTTGTTGCGAATTTTGAGGTTCCCTCAAAATTTCCTGCCCCAGTCTTACGATTCATGGCTTTTCAGATGGAATTTTTGAGATCCTCTCAAAAATTCTGCCCCAGTTATAATGCTTGATAAAGGGAAAATGAAAGGTTTTATTATGATAAGACCGAACTCCATAGAAGCGCCTACGTATTCCTCTTAAACGGGAATCAGGTCAAACTTAGTTCCAATTACAAGGTAAGAAAGCATAACAAAAATAACTTTCTCTCAACTTCTCAGATGAAGTATCTTCTGACAGCGTCGGAATTGATAGGCTTGGTCCACACTTCACCGTCCATTTCCGCTAGTATGAGTGCTCATCCTGTCAGAACCCGATGGACCATGTGAGGACCTTGCCAATTTGGTGCAAATTTTCCTTTTGCCTCGTCTTGATTTGGAAAGATCCGTTTTAGGACCAGTTGCCCCGGTGTAAAATGCCTTGGTCTGACCTTCTTGTTGAAAGCTTTGGCCATTCTATTCTGATAGAGTTGACCGTGACAAATTGCATTTATTCTCCTCCCATCAATGAGTGCTAGTTGTTCCATCCTACCTCGAACCCATTCAGCATCTCTTAGTTCTGCTTCCTGAATGATCCTTAGAGAAGGTATCTCCACTTCAGCAGGTATCACAACTTCAGTACCATAAACCAGAAGATAAGGAGTGTCCCCTGTAGAAGTCCTCATCGTAGTACGATATCCCAACAATGCGAAGGGTAGCTTCTCGTGCCAGTGTCTGTAATTGTCAATCATCTTACACAATATCCTCTTGATATTTTTGTTCGCAGCCTCAACTACTCCATTCATCTGTGGCCTATAGGCTGTAGAGTTTTGATGGTTGATCTTGAACTACTCACACGTTGCTTTCATCAGATCACTGTTGAGATTGGTGCCATTATCTGTAATAATTGACTCAGGAACTCCAAATCGATAGATAATATGATCTCAGACAAAATCAGGTACAACCTTCTTTGTGACAGACTTATGTGAGGTAGCCTCGACCCATTTGGTGAAATAATCAATAGCAACAAGAATGAACCTATGTCCGTTGGATGCGGCAGGTTCGATAGGACCAATAACGTCCATACCCCAAGCTGCAAATGGCCAAGGAGAGCTGGTGACATGGAGTTCATTGGGAGGAACTCGAATCATGTCGGCATGCGTTTGGCATTGATGACACTTTTGCACATAACGAATGCAATCCGTCTCCATAGTCAACCAGAAGTACCCGGATCTCAGTATTTTCTTGGCCAAGGTAAATCCGTTCATGTGAGGGCCGCAAGTTCCACCGTGGACTTCTTCAATCAAACTAGAAGCTTCTCTAGCATCAACACATCTCAGCAGTCCTAAATCAGGAGTCCTCTTGTACAAGATTTCTCCTCTTAAGAAGAATTGGTTAGCTAATCTCCGGATAGTGCGCTTTTGAATACTTGTGGCATTCTCCGAATAATCTCCATTTTTTAAGTATCCCTGGATATCAACATACCATGGCTTGCCATCTAACTCCTCTTCGACATGGAAATAATATGCAGGCTGCTCGTGAGTATGAATAGGGATGGGATCAATATAATTCTTGTCCGGATGCTGTATCATAGAAGACAAAGTGGCCAAAGCATCAGCGAATTCATTCTGGATTCGCGAAACATGTTTGAATTCTATCTTGACAAACCTCTTGCGCAATTTTTGTATGCAATCTATGTATGGCAGGAGTTTCCTGTTCTTGGCAGCCCATTCCCCTTGTACTTGATGAATCAACAGGTATGAGTCCCCAATTACCAATACCTCTTGGACATTCAGGTCAATGGCTAGCCGAAGCCCCAAAATGCAAGCTTCGTATTCAGCCATATTATTGGTGCAAGGAAACCTAAGTTTGGCTGATACCGGATAATGCTGGCCAGTTTTTGAGATCAAAACAGCTCCAATACCTACCCCTTTGAAGTTCGCAGCTCCATCAAAGAATATCCTCCAACCATTGTATATTTTGGATATGTCCTCTCCCACAAATGCCACTTCCTCATCAGGAAAATAAGTTTTCAAGGGTTCGTATCCATCATCTATGGGGTTCTCGGCCAGGTGATCTGCCAACGCCTGTGCTTTCATGGCCCTCTGAGTGACATAAACTATGTCAAACTCACTCAACAAAATCTGCCATTTAGCCAGCTTCTAGGTAGGCATAGGCTTATGGAAGATGTACTTTAGTGGATCTATTCTCGAGATCAAGTAGGTAGTGTATGCTGAGAGGTTATGTCTCAACGTCTGGGCTACCCAAGTTAATGCACAACACGTGCATTCCAGCAAAGAGTAACGAGCCTCATATGATGTGAACTTCTTACTCATGTAATAGATTGCCTGCTCCTTCTTCCCTGTTTCATCATGCTGTCCCAGAATACAACCGAAAGCATTATCCATCATAGATAAATACAACAGTAGTGGCCTACCTGGCTCAGGAGGGACCAATATAGGAGGATTAGATAGGTAATCCTTGATTTTGTCAAACGCTTGCTGACACTCTGACGTTTATTTTTTGGCAGCATCCTTTTTCAATAACTTGAAAATTGGCTCACAGATGACAGTGGATTGGGCTATGAAGCGAATGATGAAGTTGAGGCGGCCCAAGAAACTCATTACCTCTTTCTTATTTTTCGGTGACGGAAGCTCTTTGATGGCTTTGATTTTGGTTGGGTCCAACTCTATTCCGCGATGACTGACGATAAAACCCAATAATTTTCCCGCAGGGACTCCAAAGGCACACTTTGCCGGGTTCAACTTCAGATTGTACTTCCGAAGCCTATTAAAGAACCCCTCGAGATCGTCCAAATGACTCGAACCCTTCTTGGATTTGATGATAACATCATCCACATAAACTTCAATTTCCTTGTGGATCATGTCTTGAAAAATGGTAGTCATGGCCCTCATGTATGTAGCTCCAGCATTTTTCAACCCGAAAGGAATAAACTTATAACAATAAACCCCCCAGGGTGTAATGAAAGGGGTTTTCTCAGCATCCTCCTCATGCATCTTAATCTGATGATAACCGGCAAAGCAATCCACGAATGATTGTGTTTCATGCTTGGAACAATTATCGATCAAGATGTGTATATTAGGGAGTGGAAAATTGTCCTTAGGGCTGGCTCTGTTAAGATCCCTGTAGTCAACGCAGACTCTGACCTTACCATCCTTCTTGGGAACAGGTACGATATTAGCTAGCCAAGTCGGATATTCAGTTACTCGAATGATTCCAGCCTCAACTTGCTTTGCCACCTCCTCTTTAATCTTCAAGCTCAGATCAGGTTTATACTTTCTGAGTTTCTGTTTGACAGGAGGACAGGAGGGATCAGTGGGCAGTCTGTGGGATACAATCGAAGTGCTCAATCCTATCATATCTGTATAGGACCAAGCAAAGACGTCTTTGTGTTTTTTCAAAACCCGAGCGTAGCCCTTTTTCTCATTTTCAGATAAGTAAACACTGACGTACGTTTCATTAGCCACTTTCGAGTCCCCTAAGTTCACTACCTCTGTATCCACTAGGTTTGCTTTAGGTTTATGTTCAAAATCTTCAACCTTTTTAATGAGTTCTTCCGGTTCTTCAACTTCTTCTACCTCTTCTAGTTCACTTATATTATGTTGCACAGTCTTATTACATGTCACAATCTCAGATTCAACATTTTTAGAAGTAATTTTGCTGAAAAAGAAAGAAAGAAAAGAAAACATAAATAAAGGATATTAATGTACTGAAGAGGAGCCCTTTATTAAAGAAAGCTGAGTGCCTTCAAAATAGTAAATAGCATGAAAGTGAACTCAAAGTCGAGCCTATTTATTGAAAACAATAAAATAAAATCTTTTGCATCTACCCAAGTGCTCGGCGGGCCCTAGAAGGAGTGGCAGTCCAATTGCTGAGAGTGGCTTTGGGCTGATTGCTCTGTTTAGGAACTCCTCCTCTCCCCTCATCGATGATGACGTTGCAGCTCTCTTCTGTCAGGAATAGACCTCTTAAGCTTTCTAGCACATCATCTTCACCATTATCAAGAAATCCCGCAGAGACAAAAGTCTGATGCAATGACGGTATCGGTCCTAGCAAAGGATAATAGAATCCGCCCACGGGTGACTTCCAATCTTTGTACTCTTGTGCAGTGCCAAGATAACCCAACCCGAACGTGGGCTCCTGTGACTGTATCTGTATTGGTTCCATTATGCCTTGCAAATTTGCCCCCAAGCCGCCATTAGGTACGAACCCTGAGCGAAGCAACATATTCATGATGGTGCTGCTCCACCATGGTCCCTCTCCAACAAATCCCACCATTTCTAGTGTGTGGAACATTTCTCCATCCAATCTCTCTTTTCCTTCCACCGCGTATATAGAGTGCCCCTTTTCACCATGGATCACCACCTTTTGATAGTCCCATTCAAACTTGAGGCATTGATGCAGAGTAGAGGACACCGCTCCTTCCATATGAAGCCATGGGCGACCAAGTAACATATTGTAGGAATCCGGGATATCCATTACTTGGAACACAATGGAGAATGTGGCAGGTCCCATCAATGCATCGAGGGTAATTTCCCCAATGGTATCTCTTTGAGAGCCGTTGAAAGCCTTCACGTTCATACTCCGAGTCTGAATCTTAGAAGTGTCAACCTCTAGCCTTGTTAGTGTGGCGAGGGGGAATATGTTTAGACCAGAGACTGGATCGATCAATACCTTTGTTATCACCCTATCCTCATACTGCATGGTGATGTGCAAAGCATCATTGTGTGCTCTTCCTTGAAGCGACAACTCATCCTCATGAAAGGATATTTTATGAGCCTCGAATACCTGCCCAACCATATGGGCTACCTCTCCATCGATGATATTAGCCGGTACATAAGCGTCGCTAAGAACCCTCATTAGAGCTTTTTGATGGAGCTCAGAAGACTGTAAAAGTGACAAAATAGAGATTTGAGCTGAAGTTTTTCTCAGCTGATCTACAACAGAATATTCCTTTGGTTGTACCTTCTTCCAAATTCCATTCTCCTCAACCTCTACAACTGGTTGTTTTCCCTTGCTAGAACTTCCCTGAGCCAAATTTTTAGGCGTGTAGATTCTGCCAGAACTAGTCACACCCTTAGCGGCGTCAGCCTCGGCTACCTTTGCCTTTCCCGAAATATCACATTCATAATTCCATGGTACTGCATGGGGATCATAAGCAACTGGAGTAGCTCAATATAGAGTAAATGCGGATTTAGGAGCAGCCACCTCTACTTCGAACAGAACTTGTTTCTGTGCCGGAGCAGATGTTTGTGACACCATCGTGACATCCCCTTCTTTCTTGATAACCCAAATAGAGCCTTCCAGATCCACTGCCTCTCCAACTTCAAACATGTTGACCTGATGATTTAGGAGCGTATTGTTGGTGACGTTCAGAGCTGGGTCTTTCAACTGAATAACCTTTGTATCAGTTAACTTCTGAATTCGATCCTTCAATGAGTGGCATACTTCAGTAGTATGTGAAACTTTCGTCCCTAAATGGTACGCACAGACTTTGTTAGGGTCATACCATTTGGCCTGAGTGTCTACAGGTAAAGCGAGAACGGGAGTGATGAGGCCATCTACCCTCAATCTTTCATACAACTGGGCAATTGGTTCAGCCAAAGGAGTATACTGCTTGACCGGCCTTTTCTCGAAATTGGATCGGGGTCTGTAATTTGGATTAGGTGGGGGAGATTGGAATTGAGAAGGCTGGGCACTATAAATGGGGTGAGAGGGAATTTGGTATGAGTATGTAGGCATTTGATAAAGAGGGATAGGGTATGGAGATTGTTGGTATAGTGGAGGGTGGGTTGTAGGCGTTTGGGAAATGAGTGGTGTTTTGAAATCCTGTGCCATCATCACAGTCCCCACTTCTTTTTTCTTTCGATTTCAGCAATTCTGCCAGATTGTAGGGACTTACTGGTAGCTTGTAGAGCCTCCAAATTGATAATGCTACCACTTTTTATGCCTTTCTCTAGTCTTTCCCCGACCTGGATGATCTCGGCGAAACTCTTTTTTGTGATGAGCATCATCTTTTCATAGTACTGTGGTTCCTGGGCCCGAATAAAATAATCTTTCATTTGAGCCTCGTCCATTGGAGGTCGGGCTCTGGCCTCTTCAGCTCTCCATCTCAAGGCATATTCCCGAAATAATTCATTAGGCTTCTTCTTCAGGTTTTGAATGTGAAACCAATTTGGGGCGTTGTCCATGTTGAATCCAAATCTTTCTACAAAATCGGAGGCCATGTCTATCCATCTGGACCACTTTCTGGTATCCTGCTCAATGTACCAGGTTAAGGCCTCCCCGGTAAGGCTTCTCATGAACTGCTTCATCCGTATTTTCTCATCTCTTCCTACTCCCACCAGCTTATCACAGTACATTCTTAAGTGTGCTTTGGGATCCCCGGTCCCATTGAATAACTCAAATTTAGGAGTTTGTACCCCTCCAGTAATTCAACGTCTGGGTGCATACATAGGTCTTCATAATTCAGACCCTTCACCCCTCTAATGCCCTCCATATGTTGCAGTCTGTTGGTGACCTGCTCTAACTTTTCGACCATGTTCTGTATTAACCGGTCTTTTTCTGAAGGCTCTGGCTCAAGCTGGTGCTGAACAAAAGGAGCAGTTTCCACGTATATGGGGTTCATCTTATAATTTCCAGGAACATGGGTAGGGAATATATTCTGAGTGGTTTGGAAGTTTTGTGGAGCTGAGAGGGTAGGATACTGTGGTGGAGGACATTGGCTAATCCTTGGAAAAACGTAAGTATGCTGCAAGTCATTTTGTGGTTGTGGTACATTGGGTATGGTTTGGAGTTTTACGGCTGTATTGTCCTCGACCGTCAGGTCACGAGGACTGTTTAAAGTGAAGGACAACTTGGCCAAATTACGAACTTGCGCCAGTTCATCCTGTAAGTCAAGGATTCTCTGCTCCATTCGTAAGATTAGCTCATCATGGTCTCCACCAACACTTTTTGAGACTTCCTTACTCTTACTAGCACTATTGTCACCCATTTTATCTTTCCTTTCACGATTTGGACTCGGAGGAGGAGGAGGAGGTGTCCCTTTTGATCTAGTATGATATCCCAGCATGCACAAATCAACCTTTGGGAAGGGAGTAAGAGTAAGACAAAATCGACGGAAACCAAGTTAGTAGTAAGATATTTATTCTAAAGATAAACACATTGATTGCGAAAAATAAACGTCCTAAATGCAAGGGGCCTCGTTGAGCCAGAGGTAGGCCTAAAATGACACATATATGATTCATGACATTTTAATCCAAGCCAAGATTCAATATTAGTCGGAGTTTAGAGTCAGATAATAAATGAAGTAAACCATTTATTAAATCAAACTTTGATTTACTCTAATTCTTTGCGGAAATGAAAAAAAAACAATAAAGTAGAGCTAGGGGAAAGCGGGATGACAAGGGAAAATCCTAAATTCAAAAGCCTCCATTATACTGGTTCAGAGATCTTGGATCAACTTGTGCCCACATTGCAGGAGTGATATCATAATGATGATTCAACAACTTCCGTGCCCAGGTGGTCTCTTTTATATCTTCAAATCCATAAGGTTGTCCCAATTTGCTAAGCCGCACATCTTCAGCATCCTCCAAAACCCATACATAGTATTCGGGTGCACAATAAGCCTGCTCGGTGCCCACGTTTACAGTCATCAACCTTTCCCATTGTTGAAGCAATTCTTTGGCCTTAAGGATTTCATATTTTGAGCCAAACTCAAGCTTAGAACCTCCCATGTGGGCTCTTAGAGGTATGACTTGGGTTCGTCTGAACTGGCGGAGCACTCGAACTGGAGCGTAAGGCTGGAGGCCTTTCATCCCAATGAGCTCGATGTAATAAAGCTCGTTGCTTCTTATGACAGCTGTGCGGGAGGGTAACCATGAATACTTCCACTGAATCTGATATCCTGAACGGGCTTTCATAAAAGCAAACCAATCTTCGGTACCCACAGGAGAATTGAACCTGATCATCCTTTAAGAATGGGTGTCGATCTTGTTTCCCATTCCCGTCAAAATGTCTATCAAGTCGGGCCGTTTGTAAAAGTGCTCAACGGCCCATAGCTGCAGCAGAAGGTTACACCCTTCGAAGAACCTCTTACCCCTAAAGCACTTGGACAGTGCCCTAAATACCTCATCAAGGATCATGGGTACCAAGGTGGCCTCCATATTATCAATACCGCGCCATAAGGCTTGAACCACCGAACTAAGGTAAGTATCAATCTTACCATTCTCCCTTGGAAACACTAGAGTGCCTAGCAAGGCTTTGGAAAAAGCATTCAGTCGCTTCTTTTCCCATTTTTCAACAGAACAAGAGAACTCTTTCTGAAAAACCTTATGACCATCCCTGCGACCAAAACGTTCATACAGGAAATCCAAAGAAATCCAGTCAAAGTCCAGACAAGCTAGTTTGAGATTGTTTTTCAATCCGAGATGATGCAGAAACTTTTTCCCAGATTGTTTGCGAGGCAAGATCAACCCTCTATTTTGGTACCGCAACTCAGTGAACCCTCCAATCTCTTCCACGGTCGGTGTTAACTCAAAATCGCTAAACTTGAAAATGACCCTTTCAGGGTCCCAGAATTGCAACAAAGCCTTGATCAAATACCGATCTGGAGCTACATAAATCAAAGAGGTCAGGAAACCCAAGGACCGACGAATCTCTTTACCATGTTCTTTCTTCATATCTTCCCACCATCTCCTTAATTTGTGGGGAACACCCACAACCATCCTAGTGTTGGGAAATGCCGGTGTGCCTTCCATTCTACAGCCTGAAAGAGAAACAAAACAAACTTTTCTAAACTTCTTTCATATTAAACTGGCTTGGATTAATTTGTCATGATCACTTAGCACATAATATGATTATTTGTCTTTGGATTGATGGGAACCCTTTGACAATAAGGAGGCTGCTAACTTTGCGGGTTGACTCCTAGGGCCAAACCACATATGGCCGATGCATGCATGACTTATATAAAGGGGTAGATACAACACTATCCTAAGTTTCTGAGATTTGGATAAACACGGACTCAAGGTTTTCCTATGCGAGGAGGCACGTGGTCACCAACTCTCTAAAATGGGTATTTGAAAGAATTTTGGAGAAGTGCAAAGGCACAACTCACGTGTATAGTGTGTGAAAGTGTGAAGTTCCCAAGTGGGGAAATATGAGCGGAATGACAGTTATGAAAAGCAGTAACATGTAGCATATAGGAAAAGCAGTAACACATTGAACAGTTAAGGAAAGCAGTAAAAAAAAATAATAATAAATAAATCAATTAATAGAGAAACCAAAAAGCATATAACGGGTGAGGAGAAATCAAACATAAAACACATATCAACAGAAATAATATGCTAAACATAAAACAGGTAAATTGTTTATGAGAACAAACAGGAGAAGACAGGAAAGAGAATGAAAATATGAGGAAAGGATAAAGGAAAAATCATGTTAAACACATTTAAGGAGACATATAAGAAAGTGTATTTTTTTTATTTTTATTTTTATTTTTTTTCTAAGAAAACAAGTTAGTGGACAAAGAAAATTTATAATGAGAATACGAAAAGACACAATGATCATGATAAAATTAAAACATACTAGAATTGTTTTAAAAAGATAGAAAAGGGGGGGGGGGGGAAGGAAAGGAAGCTCAGTATGAAAATCTTTTTATGAATAAAGGATTACTCACACAAAAACACATAATTTTTCAAGGAATACTACATATACGACTAGATATATTATTTGAACACACAAACAAATTAAAACATTCTAAACATGAAAAATACACATATTATTTAAGGAAACACAAAAGAGAAACTACTCTTAGCATGGAAGTAACTATTTATGAAAATAAAATATTAAACAGAGAAAAAACATAAACAAAATAATAAGCATGCTAAACATGAAAAAAGAACAAAGACAAGGAAAATAATTAATTACGATAAGAAAATAATCATAAAAAAACAAAGTAACATAAAAATTCCACATAAACACAAAATCCGTAATGGTTAGAACCTAAGTATCCCCAGCAGAGTCGCCATTCTGTCGCGCCACATTTTTCTCACGAAAAGATGGGCCATCGATGTGACAACTCTTTTTGGATGGAAAGAGTGAAGAGTCGCCACCTAACGAATTAAAGGCGCGTTAGGGCACCGTTCTAAACAAACTACGATTAATTTTAATTTTAGAGGTCTACGTCACCAGAAATTGGGTAAGGGTTCAAGTTACCTCGAAAGGAAGATGTTAGGCACCTTTCAAGGTCCATAAATATGGGTCCCTACCGAATTCGTTATTTATGTGAGGAATTATGTGATAAACAAAGATCGATATGAATTAATAAAACTACACCCCTATACAAATAAATTCTATTTTTTAAGAAGTCAATAAATTAAATCAGTTTAATTATTAATGAAACTAGGTGAGCAAGAATTAAGCATGTGGAATATTTAAAAGCTGAATAAACACATAAGAAAATTAGATAAGCGAGAAGATAGAATTCGAAAAAAATGATATAGGAAAAGAGATCTAATTAGTAGGTGATTTAATTAATACTACCCCAAACACGTAAGAGTATAAGAATTAAACTTAGGTTAATTTTAACCTATTCGGATCAACGCCCGACTTATTTACCGAAGACAATTTTAAAGACATTCCCGTATTCTGCTCGGGTCAATTTCCATCATGTCCGTCTATCTACCCACCTAAGTTGGTTATTACGATTATTATTCCTCGGAGCATACTAAAGAAATAAAAAATCTAGCGTACCTTAGTATGCCTACTCGTCCCACTTAATGTCCAAGAGGCATTGGACTACTATTTTGAATATGGGTCTAGACAATAAGATTCCAAGGCTACTTAGTGAGACTCGAGATTAACGTCATACAAAAACATACATGGACTTTAAAACAAGTAGCACAAAATGGTTTCGAATAGGCCTCACAACTCGCACAATTAACACTTTATGTAGCATGATATCTAGCGATGAAAACGTGCAAAACATTTATTAATTAATCCTATGAGCAAGATATCTAAACATTTACATGTTGAAAGTAAACAAGTATTTGAACGGAGTACCTTTATTTAGCATGCTAAAATTAACTTAAATCTGTAACTGATTTTAGACTGGTTTTAATATGCCTTTATTTTAATATGTTAAAACTGATTTTAAACATGCTGAGACTGAAATTAACGTGTTGAAACTGAACTTAGCATGCTGAAACTGTTCTAATTCATGGGCGTGATTTCTAATTTTAATGAAGCTAATTTAAATCCTATAGGCATGGTTTTTAATCATTTAAATGAAACTGATTTACCTACATACATGATTTCTAATAAAAAATAATGAAACAGACTTAAATCATATAAGCAGGACAACTATACAAGTTAAATAATAAGACAAAAATTTAACTCCTATAACCATAATTTCTAATCAGATTTTTTATATTAAACATACTGAACCTACACGATTTCTGATTGAGTTGTCATATTAAACATGCTGAAAATTAACGAGTCTTACGAACATGATTCTAATCACTGAAGACACGTTAAAACAAACCTATAGGCATAATTTATAACGAATGAGATTAATAGAGATCCTATAGGCATGATTTCTACGATTTACAATTAAGCAAGTAGCACGTAGTTTGCCCCTCCCCCATAGCAGCCCCCTAAAGTATCTTATTTATCGCTAGAGTTTATACAAAATATTACAGACCCGAATGAATGAATATACAAAGAGTAACAAAATTAATAAAATCTAAGGTCTATAGAAATCTCCTAATCTCGGGCAACTCTTCACTGTACCATCTTCTAACAACCTGTCAAACATGTAAACACAAGGTTCGGAGGACCTAATTACACCCCCATAAGACCGTCCCTGACATGTCAGAGTTCCTGAGAACCTCAAGGGTTCTAGGCAGTGCTCATGTCAAGGGATAGGGATGCATTAGGATCTCCGTATTTCACGAAATACCGCACGGAGAACCCAAGGCAGATTCATCATATACATGTAAACTAACAAACAATTATATAAGGCAGGAGATAACTAGTTTTCACGTATAACAGGAGCCTCATGACTAAGGCAAGTAGGCAGAAGCCATTAAAACTCTAAACCTCCGTAGATATGCTTTCTATCTTATTCATGTATTTGAACACCCACATACATCAAGCAAAATATGGTTGATTTAGAAGTGGGAAACTGTCACATAAGAAATTGAAACATGATAGGACACTAACCTGTTAGCGGAGGATAAGTAAAGAAACTAGAGAAAGCAACACTTAGCACCAACAGCCTTGTTCACAGAGGAAAAGTACTACTAATATGAAAGTGGTAATGTGTGAGAGTATCACCATTAGTAAAGGGGAGGACTGATTTTTATAGTAAAGTAGGAGCCTTTGGTAAAAGGAAAGGAATTAATCACAATAGTAAATAAGGGGGCATTTTTCCTTGATTAATCATAGGGAATCAATTAGTGCAAATCAATCAAAGTTTTGCCATAAATAGGCGAGTACAAGCTATTTCATAATAAAAGGAGCAAAGACATATACCTTCTTTTGAAAGGAATCAGTCCCGTTCTAAAAGTAAATTTTAGATAAATTAGTGAATTCACCATAAAAGAAAGTAAATAAAATTATTTAAAGAAGAAGAATATTTGAAAACCAATTATGGGGATTATTTTCCTTTAATGGGTCAATAGAAATCAATTAGCAGGCCAAACATATGTTAAAATTGTCACAAGATGATATATGTAAGGAAGGAGAGGAAATCAGTTCACAATTACCACAGACAAAGATAAATTCAAATCATCACAGATTGCTAAAATAAACAATTACTAAGACTAAAGGAAAATATCAATCATGCTCAGTTACAGATTAAATTGACAGAATCAGTCAATGAACAAAATTATAGCTTTGTCATAGAGGAAAGAAATAAATAACCATATCTTCAACTCAATCCTCTCATGCTTATACACGGACCACATAATACTTCTTCGAAGACAAGAATTGTATTCCAACAGTAAGATATGCTTTTAACACGTGGGACATGTTAACGAAGGACAGCAAGCAGAGGCAAATCAAGTCGATCCGAACTTAGAACATGAAGCAGCAAATTGAATTCAACACAAAGATGACTCACCAATTTCAGCCTTAGACCATAACAACAGTAGTCAACCACATGCTAATAAAATTAACTTCGCCAACAGAACAAGCGTGTATTTTGAGTAAAAGATCATAAAAATGAGGTTCTTTGCATACAACAGTCCACATGAAACAGTTATCACAATATTATAGGGTTTAAGCACAAATTCGCAGTCAAAATTTACCACGTTCACATATCTAAAGATCTGGTAACAACAAGAACACAACAATCTTGAACAATAAAAGAAACCAAACCAAAAATGAGTTCATGATATCCCATCGAAACATCAAACTCCGACGATGACCAAAATGACAGATCTGGTTTCACAGACCTCAACGTCAACCATCATTTAGCTGCAAAAATCGATGATGCCTCCTTTGTCTAAGTTCTCCGCCATTCGCCGGAGGAAAAGAGAGTGGCAGTTAGGGTTTTTCCGATGAAGAGGAGAAGAACGGGGGGAGATGCAAGGCGGTAGTGGAGCGGTGGTTTCTGGGGGTAGCCGGAGTTTGGGTGGCTGTTTGATGGGGGTTTTGCTGGAGAACAAGACGGCGATAATGAGCCGCCGCTCGTCGGTGGAAGGAGAAGAGGGATGGTGGTTTGGTTTTTTCGGGTGGCTGTTGGACTTTGCCGGCGCATGAAGGAGCGCCGACGGTTCAACGGAGGAGGAGAGTGACTTCGTCTAGCTCTGGTCGGAGAAGGGGGTGAAGGAAAGCGGAAAGGGAAAGGAGAGACATTTAGGGTGGCGGCTATGAAGATGGTGGCGCCGACTGGTGGTGTGTTCACCGGCCGAGAATTGTCGGCGGTGGTAGAAATGGAGGAGAGAAGGGAGAAGAGGAGATGAAGAGAGGGTGGAGGCGGTTGAGGAGAGTGGGGTTAGGGTTGGGGGGTGTGTTTGTTTAAAAGGAAAGAAGAAAAGGGGTTTGATCTCGGCCGTTGATCGTATTAGATCAACGACTGTGATTTGATTAGACTTGGGATTTAAAATTGGGCCAAATTAGCCCAATTTAGGCTAAAATTAAAATAAATCGGGTAGAAAGGGGCTAGGATTTAAATAATTTGAGATTAGAAATTGAATTCGGACGGCTATTTAATAAATAAACTACTACATATATAAAATTTAGTAGCTAAAATAATAATTAACAATAATTATCAAAAGATAAATTATTTTAAAAAATAAATAAATTACGTATATACATTGTACGTAAAATAAATGACATGTAATATCATATGAAATTTATGATAAAAATAGTAATAATAGAGAATAATTATATATTTATATACTAATTTTAAAGTGTTAACACGTAATTTATTTAATAAATTAAGTAAAATATAAAATGAGTTAATATTTAAAATAATAATAATTATTAAAATAACAGCCCAAGAGAGGTATAGGGAGGTCAAAATTGGGTGTCAACAGAAATTATTTTTCTGGCCTTAAGGTAAGAGATGAATCGACCTACAGGCACTGAGGTACTACCCTTCCATTCTAAGACTGGCTCATTTGAAAACTGAAATCGAACTATCCTAGTTCTGCAATCAACTGAGGCATAACAGGAATGTAACCAATCCATGCCTAGGATAATATCGAAGTCAGTTATTTCTAACTCTACTAAATCGGCTGAAGTGACTTTCTAGGAAACTGTGACAGGGCAATTTCTGTATACCCATCTAGCTATAACTGGGTCACCAACTAGAGTAGAGACTGAGAAGGGTTCTAGGAGGATTTCTAGACTGACACCGAAATTCACTGCTATATAAAGAGTTACGAAGGAAAGCGTAGCCCCTGGGTCTAACAATGCATAAACATCTAAGTGGAAGACTTGTAACATTCCCGTGACCTCATTGGGAGAATCCTCCTGGTCCTATCTAGTCTGAAGAGCATACAACCTGTTTTGGCACTGACCACCACCTGTACAAGATGAGGCACCCTGCTGAGTGGGGTGACCCGCTGGAGCTGCTGTAGAACTAGTCTGATTCTGTGGGCGAACATCCTTGCCCTTATGAGAAGCTGCTGGACAATCTCTCATCCTGTGGCCTGGCTTGCCACACCCAAAATAATTATTGCTGCCTGCCATACACTCACCTTGGTGGTTCCTACCACACTTCTTGCAGAAAGGATGAGTGCACCCGCTAGTAACTGTACCTTGGGACTTAGAGCCTAAAGCTCTATCCCATCAGTCTTGTCTGAACTTAGGCACTTGGGCACTAGCAGAAAATGGAGCTGGAGCTGTAGATTTCTGACGAAACTGAGAGCGGTTACCACCCTCTGACTTCTGCTGAGAGTAGTTGAAATCACCTGTTCTAGATCTCTTATTGTCACCTCCCCTCTCTTTGATTTTATTCTCCTAGATCTGCTGAGCATAAGTAACTAATCTAGAGAAATCCATCTCCTTAATCAGCATAGCAGTCTTGCACTCCTTGACCACATCATCCGATACACCAGATACAAACTTGCTCATATAGGCCCTGGAGTTAGCTACTATCTGTAATGACCCTTCCGGTCATTTCCACGTTTGAGTTTTGAAGTCAAGCAAATCGATAAAAGATATCGTAAGACCTTTAACAAATTTTCTCAACTTTGGGTCAAATGTGTCAGGGATTTTCTCTCAATATATAAAGAGTTAGAAGTCCCCCGAAATACCAAATCGAAGGTCTACGAGTCTAGTTTCCAACGCACAAAACCTCACATCCAACTGATCTCGGAGTAAAGAGTTATGACTATTTTACCGCGGACTGTCTGGCAGAAAACGGGTTGCGAACCGGGTCGGGTTAAACTCGATTTAAGCCTCGAATTCATGTTTTAAAATGCCATTTCAGTTCCGAAACAGTGATAAAACATAAGGGAGGATCCCGAGAGAATTCTTGAGTATCAAAATCGTGCGTTGGCGAATTACGAGCCTAAACTTAAGAATTTTATTAGCCTCGTGCGTGTATTTGAAAATACGCTATTTAAAAGTTGAATTGGTAAAAATTATATTATTATTGCCTATTCAAAATATTTTAAAGGTTTATGAAAAATATATTTGATACGATATAAGTGTATTATACTCCGTAATATTTTAACGGAGATAGTAAATTTAGTTATGTTAAAATTTATTATTATAATATAGTAGGTTTTATTGGAAATGATTTTCTATCAATTATGGTATATTTAAAATATTATATTTATTTTATCACGAATTTATGCAATACCCGAATATTTATTTAACGGGATAAAAATTATTTTGGTGGCACCACCACTTCCACGTGGAAGTGGTGGGAGTGGACAGCAAGTGGGTTAGGCACTTAGTGCTGCCACTAAGCACAACACCAAGCACCTCTAATTGAATATATATGTTGCTGTTACTTTTACTACAAACTTTCATTCTCTTTTCTATCCAAGCATTAGCTTATGCGAGTAAATGGATGAAGGGATATTTGGTGGAGGAAACATTATTGTTCTTATTTTGCTCTTATATTGAGCACCGAAAAGAGAAATCAATTATCTACGTCAAGTTGTTCCATCCCAAATTCGATTTCGATTCCGATTTAGTTTTGGATTTTCTTGGAGTGGTTCGAGCTTGGACATCGTTGTTCTAGCAGCTTGTCGTCGGACGACAGGTAGGTTACGGTTTAATTTCCCTAGACTCCGCATATATAGAATAAAATTGTATTAATGGGCATCCTTGGGTTGGTTTATTAGGTTGGTACCACAGACCTCGACCACTTCATTCATGTCCGCCTATTTTTATTCCTCCGTTGCTTGTAGTATTTGCGGATATATTTTATTTACCCTTGTAGTCCTGTGAGGCCTTGTTGACTCTGGAACATAGAAGGTGGGATTTTGGGAATGTCCGCGAGTCCCGGGCATAGAATTATCCTTCTAGGCTGGTTATGCTTGCTGAGTAGCTGTGGGCCTGTGCAGGGTCGATAGGTTGATTGTGAGCTGCGGGGCAGCAATTGTGTGTGACCATACCATTTCCATGCATATAAAGAGGCTTTATCCGTGTTTTACCGTGGTTTTGGCTTCGGGCCTACTGGCACTGTTTTCTAAACCTTGCATGGCCCGGGGGGCCCGTTTTTGATGGAAATGATTTGGAAATGGTTGATTTCACTTGTGGAGATTTTTGGGCAAGAAAGTAAAATTATGTTTAAAATCATCAGTTTTATGATTATCGCTAGACTCGGCAGGGCCGGGGTGCTAGTTGAGTTTTCTTGTTACTTGAGATGATTTTTAGCCTCGGTCGGACCGAGCACCTGAGATGACTTTTTACTGTTTAGACCCGGCTACGCTCGGGCACCCTTGGAGGGGTTTTTGAGATATTTTCCTACTATTTTTAGTCCTGGACAGGGTCTGAGCATGCATATTCGAGACTGGGTCTCTATCTTGATATCAAGACTGGGTCTCTATCTTGATACATGTTCTGATACTGAGATTTAGTATGGGGTCTGGGACCTCCATGGACCTTGCCATCCGGGCCAGGGGCTACGGGCTGCGTGTGCCGGAGGAGGGGTATACGGTGGAGTAGAGGTATACGGGCAGTGTCCTTCCATGGAACCTACCTGCTGGGCCGGATCGGCGCCGGAGGAGGTACATACAGAGATACTATGGCACTTGAGATCTTCATGCATCATATCATTCATGGTTCGAGGTTCCACCCTTGTTTGTTGTTTGCTGATTGTACGCTCCGGTAGTATGGGATGCCAGAGGGTTTGTTTTCACTTGGTTGTGTTCCTCGGTTGTATGGGCGGCCGAGGGACTGTAGGTAGACTTTTGCTTTTTACTTATAGAATTGTTCTCTATTATGGATAAGTGTGAGATTGGTGTGATTAGTTGAGTTTGATTCATGTCTCTGAGCCTGCCTATTGTCACTCTTTCTCTCTTCTTATTACACTTGAGGTTACCGGTATACCGTCCATTTCGTAAACTTATTTTATATACACTGTTATTGCAAGGACCCCAGGTGCGTTATTTCTTACTTTCACCTGTGCCTTTGGTGTGTATATTCTGCTTACTAGCCTCATATGTGGTTCTGTTGGTTTTCCTCTGGGCTAGTTCCTGTGTACCTTTCGTTGATTTCTGTGACTGATTGCTTCTATTCTGTCTATTACTGCGCTTTTATCTTATATGTGCCCAGTCGGCCTATGATACCTACTGGGTACCTTATGCTTCGCATTTGGTGCTCACCCCTATCCCCTGCATCTTTGGGTGCAGATCCTAGCGTGGGCCATCGCCGTTAGGTCGCTGTGATTCGTGCTCGGAGATCTGTTGGGGACTACTTCAGACTGAGGGTGAGCTCTTGGCGATCGGAGCTTAGCTTTAGTTTATCTTTTGCTTCATGTACTCTATTATCATTCAGATACATCTGTATATATTCTTTTGGTCTATTTGCACTCCATGTATGTAGTTTGGCTCTGTACTATGATACCAGGTCTTGGGGTTTGGTTTAGTTTCCGCATATGTATATATTTATATCCCTGTTATCTATTTTATTCGTCTGGTTCCCTTATTTGTTAGATAGTAGCCCATTACTAACTGTTCTGGGCTATGGGGATTGGTTCACCTACCGGGGGTTGTAGGTGCCATCATGACCGAGAAATTGGGTCGTGACACTATCGCTGGAGCATACTTAGACAATTCCGTAAACTTGAGTGCGTAATCCTTCACACACATGTCATTTTATTTCAAGTTGATAAACTCTTGGACCTTGGCTTACCTGAGTTCAATTGGGAAGAACCTGTCCAAAAATGCAGTCTTGAACTGGTTCCAATCCACTAGACCTGCATTTTCACAATGAGACTCCTTCCACTGCTGATACCAAGTGTAAGCCACTCCCTTCAATTAATAGGCGACTAAATCTGCACTCTCGATCAGAGTGACTCCCATAATGTCTGTTACCTTCTGGACGTCGTCAAAAAACTCTTATGGATCCTCTTCTAATTTAGACCCATGAAATTCCAGAGGGTTCATCCGAGTGACGTCCCAGATTCTAGTTGCAGTAGTGTTAGCCTGAGGCGGAGCTAGTGCCACAGCCTACTAATTGACCTGAGCTGTCATGGACTGGGCAAGCACTTGGAATGAAGCCCTGAATTTGGCGTGCGTGACTTGCTCATTCAATGGGTTTGCGGGAGCTGCTGGTGCCGGCTGATTTTTGGCATTAGCTCTTCAGGGAGGCATTTTTTTGAAATGCGAAGAGCACGAGTTAGAAGGAGAATAAATAGAGTTCATACTCTATAGCACAAGCTGGGAAAGAAAGAAGGGAAGTTGTTCCTAATGATATCTCATAGCTCCTCCCCTATAAGTGTGGCGCGCTTCACACCCATGAAGAAGACTCTACTTGACGCTGCTTTCAGACACCCTAGAACGCTTAAACCTGATGCTTTGATACCAAGTTTGTCACTCCCCAAGGCTACCCCCCAGACATAACACGGTGCTTAGTGTCACAAGTGACCCTAAGCTAAACCATGGTCTGGCATATCTAGATAATTTTAGTTGAAAATATATACTGTGCGAAAGCTAAAAACATTTCATATCTGAAGTGGGAAAAGCCCAAAACATGTCTGAATATAAAATATATAAAGAGTATAGTGATGAATGAAAACAACACTAACAACTCAAGCTGAATCTAGTATATGTCTGAAATCCTCTAACTGATATGAGTTGCTGGGACATGCCCCCAACTAACTCCAACAATCTAAAAACTGAAATAAACACTGTAAGCTAAAGCATATCTATCATCCTCGATCTATGAGGACTCATCAATAAAGCTGCTGAGCGAGGGCTGGAAATCGATCTAAGCGTGGTCTGGATGCTGAGATCCTGGACCTACATCATGAAATGATGCAGCAGAAAAGTATGCATCAGTACTTTGAATGTATTGAGCATGCGAGGTAAGGGCTAAACTAAACAACATAAACTGAACATGGAAATACATACTGAAGCATAAACTGGATAATAAGCCGGATATAATGACCAAGTACTAACATGAACATATAATATAATATGCTGAGATGGATAACTAAAATATATATACTGAGTACATGTCAATGCAATATGAGTCTGACTGTGGGAGATACTGTTAACCGACATACCCCAAGCTGAGGTAACTATGGGGCCAACCTGTAACCCTGGATGGAAGGGTGTTCGTACCTTGCCAAAGGTACAAACAAGTCTGACGTGGATCCACTAAACTGATATCCACAAGGGACAAAGGTGACCAGCCTAATCTGACAGCTGACCCCTTTCTGACCTACGGTGGCGCCGTAGTTCTGGGAGTTAGGGACTGATACTAAAGGTCTCAGCCTAAAGTTGACAACAGAGCCTTCATCCCTTCGTCCACTCGGTACTAAGCCTACTCCCAACTGAATGTATAAGCACAAAATGCAAACTGAAGGTACTGGATAGCTCAAATACTGATAATCATCTGAGAATGCACTATTTATACTGAAACTGATAGCATTCTAATTCTGAAGCATAATTAACTGAGTTATCTGATTAGCAATCATGGATTATGAATACTGAAATAATCACTTTCTATGGTTACTGAGTTCTATACATATAATTATCCTAGGTTCCCAAGAAAACATGTGAGTACTATCATAAAAGCAATATAATCTGAATTGCACTGAGTTCATGAGAATTAAGAACCCTAGGTCTGAAGAACTAGTTGGAAACTGAGGAACTGAGCTGAGTCTAGGGACTCAATGGGTGAGAGGAACCCACTGATGAAATCCCATATACATGGATGAAGATTCTACGGTTGAACCCTTGGATTTGAGGAAAATCTTGGAGGAAACCCTATGCCTTGTTCTTGAGAGAAAACGCTTTGTTTTTGTCTGATGTTGCTAAGTGTCGAATGATTTAGGAGTAATGAGGGAAAATAGAGTTAAAAACCCTTTAATTACTCCTAATACAACTTAGGATCGAAGTTAAAAGAATTGGGAAAAGACCAGAATGCCCCCAACTTAAATTGAAAATTTTAGATAAACTCACTGCTAGACAGGCTGCCCGACGGGCTTCGGACCTGTGATGGCCCATCGGAAAACCGACGCCCGTCGGGTCCCCCATTTTGCTGAAGCCGTCTTGGACTGAGTTTCTGGCCCTTTCCCATGGGGACCCCTTATGGGTCATCATGTCCACGATGCCCGTGGGTCAGCCCGTGGGGCTTGACTGGGGATAGGATTTTCTTAAGTTTTGCTGAGTTCTGGGTTCTTAAAGCTGGTCTAAATTTTGGGGTGTTACACTCCCTTAACTCTGACATACTAAAGGAGTTTCCTGGTATGATAACTCAGGAGTAGAATCAGGACATTTATGGAGTACCAAAGGAAGAAGAAGTAAAAACAACAATGATGAATTTAAACAGAGATAGTGTAGGGAGGACATATGGGCTTATATGTGCATTTTTCCAACACACGATCTATCATCAGAGATGACCTGGTGAATATGGTCAAAGCTTTTTCTGTAGTACAGAGCTCCCTAAATTTGTCACTCATACTAACCTAGCGCTTTTGCCTAAGAAATTAGAAGTTCAAACTTTCTCTAATATGAAGCCTATATCGCTGAGCAATTTTTTAAACAAGTTTTTTAGCAGAATCCTTTGTGAAAGATTAAAAAGAGTGATACCAGACCTCATATCACCACAACAACTGGCTTTGTGCAGAGGATGAACATATCAAAAAATGTGTTGCAAGTGCAGGAGATAGTTACAAAGATTAGAAAGAGAGAAAAACCATCTAACATGATTCTCAAGCTTGACATGATGAAAAATTATGATAGAATATCCTGGTTGTTTCTACCGAAGGTACCAAGGAAGATGAGGTTTGATGAAAGAATCATTGACATGGTGTTCATACCTCTATCAAATAACTGGTATTCAGTGTTAGTCAATGGTCAACCTAAAGACTTCTTAGTTCATCTAGAAGACTAAAGCAAGGGGATCCTCTATCCCCCACAATGTTCATTTTAGCTGCAGAGGTCCTATCCAGATCTCTAGATTCCTTACATCAAATGAAGGAATTCAAGAGATTTGGAATGCCAAGAGGAATCCCTAGGATCAATCATCTAGCATTTACTAATGTCATGATAATCTTTTGTAAGACAGAGATCAGAATTATGCAATTGGTTATGGAGAAACTATCAGCCTATGAAAGAATATCAGGTCAAAGGGTCAATAAGGAGAAGAGTGCTATATATCTACATGCTAATGTGTCTAATGGAGTGGTAGTTACTACAGAGGTTTCCACGAGTATTCTTAGAAAGGACTTCAAATTTACTTACTTGGGATACCCTATTTTTTACATGAGAATGCAGAAAGCATTCTACTATCAGATGATTCACAAGGTTAGCACTAAACTACAAATATGGAAAGGTAAGTTACTATCATATGGGGGAAGGACCATATTGATAAAACATGTGCTTCAGTGCATTCCTATACATTGCCTTTCAGTTATGAACCCTCCCAATAATATGATCACTCAACTTCATAGACTATTAGATAAATTCTTCTGGAGTAGATGCATTAGAGGTAAAAATAGACAATGGGCAAGTTGGAGCAGCTTGTGTCTACTATAATATGAGAGAGGATTAGGGTTCATCATTAATAGATTCATCAATGACACTCTTTTGAAAATTATGATAGAATTTCAGGACTAATCCTACAATTTAGAGTGCTTTCATGAGCAACTAGTACTGTAAAAAAGTAATTCATAACATGGTGGTGTGGAAAACATGGTATAATGGCTCACAAGTATGGAAGAAATCGTTGTAGGTCAGGGACCTAATTGAGCACCAAATATGGTGGCAACCATTAATGGGCTCAACACAATTATTGCATGACAATTGGACATATTTGGGAGAACTATACACCATCACCCCAAAAGATAATGTCTATGATTAGAACATGCAAAATGTAAGAGAGGTCTCTCTTAATGAGGCATGTAACACAGAAAAGCTAAAGCAACTTTTGCCACATGACTTGGTTGATCATATTGTCAACAATGTTCAACCTCCAATTGACATAAGAACTCTAGACAGACCATGGTAGACGTTGGATGCTAATGGAGAATTTTCAGTGAAATCAGCCCGGGAGTATGTTAGACACAGAGAAGAACCTAACATAATACTGCAAAAGCTATGGGTGAAAGTAATTCCTTTCAAAATTGCTTTCTTCATGTGGAGAGTATGGAAGTTCAAGGTCTTAGTGGATGATAAGATTAAAAGGTGGGGATATGCCCTCCCATCAAAGTGCTGGTGCTGCACTAATCCAGGGTAGACCATATCCCCTTGTTCATTCACTCCCCTACTGCTAACATAACTTGGTATTGTTTTCCCTCTTTAGTAGGGATTAACATACAAGGACTGCATCTAAGGGAGCTTATATTAACTTGGTGGAATGCCCCAATTAAAAAGGACATGAAACCATACTTTAAGGTCGTTCCTAACATCATAATATGGGAGATATGGAAGAGAAGGAACATAAATAAGCATGAGGGCAAACTAATATCCACCCACAAGGTTATCTACCACGTCACACATACTCTACACAAACTCTTTAGAGTTAGAAGACCTTCAATGCAATATCCAAAAAAATGTCCAGACATATTGAAGGTTATGGAAGAATACACACCTCAGGTGAACATAACCAAAGTCCTTTGGGAATCTCCACCTGAGAATTAGGTAAAGTGCAATACTGATGGCACTTCAAGAGGGAATCCATGGAGAAGTTCCTATACATTTTGTTTTAGGGACACTAGAGGGGACCTGATATACTGAACCAAAAGAGATGGAACAATCTACTAACATAGAATCTGAAGCTAAGGTAATACTAGATGCTTGCAAATATGTGAAATACAAGCAATTCAAGAAGGTTATTATTCAGATTGATTCCCTTCTACTCAGTAATGTTATAAATGAGGTTTGGAAACCACCGTGTGTATTGCAAGTTGGATTCAAGAAATAAAACATATACTGACCATGAGAGAGTCATAAGTGCTGCACATTCTAAGGGTAGGGAATAAGGTTTCTGAGTACTTAGCTAACTTAGCATTAGACAAGGGCGAAGTCAAGTATAAGGGCTTTTAAGAGATGGAATCAAGGGGCAAAAGCTTAATTAATGTAGACAAGTTACTATGTCCATACATCAGGGCTAAAGAAGCTTATCAATAGACACTCATCAATAGAGAATAGCAAGAGTATTATGAAAAGCAAGATCATTCTCATTATGAGAAGCATATAGTTAATCATAAAGACAACAATAACAGATTTACAAAGTAAGAACTATAGGGAATCTAATCTGTCTAAAGCTACAGTGACGAATCAAAGGGAAAGAAACAGGTACAAGCAGAAATTAGCTAGGAATAAGAGGAAGGTGAAGTTTAGTTGGTACAATCAATGACAATAGTGGAAAACACAAGATCGGAGCTCAGATATTAATATTAGGAGGAGGCATCAACTCCAATCGAAGAAACTGGTGCAAGAATCCATGGAAGAAAGAGGAGATGCATTCAACAACCTCTTTAGCTTCAGATCAGGTAATAAAGAAGTCAACTATCGAGCAAAATGTAAGAAAGAAGAAGAAGCTTACCATACATCTCCGGCACCGATGGAGCAAGCTTATTTCTTAGAACTTGAGAGGGATACACAACGAACATCAAAGAAATGTCTAGATGCTAGGGTTTACTTTCTGAATTTTGAACCTTTTACTTTCCTTTTTCATTTTATTATTGGCAAGTTAGATTTTTTGTTTCCTTTTTGGGTCTGGGCTGCTTGGGCCAGTTCCTTTGTATTTTTAGATTTTTGTTTAACTTATTTTAATTATATATGAAAAGGCCCATCAAGCTATAAAAAAGCAAAGAAAAATTTATTGGTGTGGATATTTGTACTATCAATTAGGTGTAAATAAATGTTCTTCTCATTTGGACTAGAAAAATGAGTAAAAAAAATATTGGTTGCCTGGAGGTAAGAAAGGAAGTGGAATTGGATTATAAGCTTTTGAGGCATAGACATCTAAAGAGGCTTAACGTCTCTAGCTCCTCAAATTATGGATGAAGATTTTATTTCTTTTGTCAATTAAAATAGTTTACAGTTGATGTGCTCCCCCTTTTATCAAGATATTATATTCAATTGTAATAGAAAGAGTGTTCCTTTTTTCTATCCTCCTTTTGTTACTTGTTTAGAATCCTATCATGATTTTCTAGGAACTTGCAAGTGCTTTCAAAGTTTATAAAATTCTTCTACTATACCCTTGTACTTATACACCCCAAAGTCTAGATATATATCTTGACCATCTTTGTTTTAAAGTCTAAGCAAGGGAGACATTTCCTTGAATTGAGTTTGTGTCTAATTGTTTTCCTTCCCTTCCTCAAAAATCTCCATAACTCATTTCTCTTATCTAAAATATTAATGAGATTCTTTTTTATTTTTCCACTTCTAAATAAATTAGCATTTTTTTGTAATAAAATATTTCTGAGGTGATTGGATGCATTTGGAGGAAAGTTCCAATTTTGAAAGCTTAGAATTTGAAAAGTTTGACCAAAACCAATATTTTCAATTATCGAGGTTGAATTTGAATTTTGGTTATTCCACTAGGTCCAAAGGGTGATTTATGACTTGGTTGGATATTTTGCATAGATTCCAAGGGTCTCCTGAGTGATTTAGACCATTGAGTTGATTTCTAGCTTTTAAAAAAGTTTGAGTTAACCACAGTCAATATTAAGTAAAAAAGACTCAGATCAGTGATTTTATGATTCCAACAGGTTCAAAATGTGCTATATAATTTATCTACATATTTGATTTATGTTCGGGGGTAGGGGTGGGGGTGGGGGAAGGGGGTTCAAGATTAATTTTGAGGGTTGATTCCAAGTTTTGATAAATTTAAGCATTGTTATATCTGATGCAATTGTCCTTCTTCGCGTTTGCGAAAGAACCACTGCGATCATGAAGAGAAGGATTCTCTAATCATCGCGTTCACGATGAGGAAGTTAGTGGGCTGGGTTTAGGCTAGGGATACCATTTTTAGATCCTCTTGATGGTTCGAGTGGCTTGAGTATGACTAGGGATTTACATGATGAACCTAGCCATGATCCAATAACTTCAGTTAAGATCAAGTTTACTTGAGTCAAGACTATTGACATAGGCATGTGTCAATATGGCATGACGAGACCTTGGCATTGGCATGACTAAAGCATACAAGACAATATGTGGCTAAGGCATGAAAAGGGCTGGACAAGCTATGGCAGACTAAGACAGGCTGAGGCAAGACAAGGCAAGATGTAACAACGTGGCTAGACAAGATAGTGGCGTGATGTAGGCACATGCTTGGCAGGAAGGCAGGAAAGCTCGCCCAGGCTATGGCATGAAATTGTCCTGTTGGTGCCATAAATATGCTGGCACTAGGATTGTGCCTCGTACATGCCAATAGTTAAGCAGTTCCTGAGTTTCAACCTTAATTGGTTATGCTGGCAAGGGAAATTGGCTTGTAACCAAAATTTGTAATTTTAATTTGCCTAGCAGTTGGAGGATGTAAACTAACTAGGATAAGATCATGTTCTTGGCATGTGACAAGGTGTTGCGACCTATTTAGTGGCACATGCAGACTTATCACAAGGCAGGTTGGCTGTTTTGGCTAAACTTTTATAGGCTAAGTGTGATTCTTTGTGGCACGAGTTAAATATAAAGTTGGGAAGAGATTTTAGTATATGCTTATGTTGTTAAATTCGTATGCCTAATCAATCTAAATATTGAGAAAAAATAGAGTGTTAAAGCCATAGGTGCATGGCTTCTGTAACATCCCAAAAATCCTAAGCTAATATCCAAACCTTTTCCATGAGTGTAATAATTATTTTCCTAGTATGGTGAGTGTTGTGGATGCGAATCATGTTCAGAAGAAACTCCTATCATTAAGTTAAGTTGTAAGCACCTCACCCAAGTAAGTTTTCATATAAGACTAAATTAGGGTCAAATTTAGTTGATCATTCCTCCTAAAATATAAAGTGTTAGGTGACCTAGTACTCACCAAATTAAAGGTTTTTGAGTCTTCTTTCCAACCCCACCAACCGCGCATTAATCCGAGTCCAGAGTAAAAAGTTATGGGCATTTTACTGTAGCACTGTCAGTAACTACTGACGGGATAACCAACCATGGTTCTGAACCACGGTCCGTACTGTGACTCGTGATTTCTGACCTGAACCTTAAAATTTTCATAATCAAAACCACTGGTTGGTTCACGATCCGTAGACCAAATCCACGGTCCATAGAGTGACCCGTGGTTTGTAAAATTCAGCTTTTTTCCCCTAGATTCCACTAGTGACTTGATGGGTCATCATTTTGAACGATGGTCCATCCTATAACTCATGGAATCACCTTCAGAGAGGTGCCAAGTCCTCTAAATTCCATGAGTGGGTTAATGACCCGTCAACCTATTCCACGACCCATCCTTCCATCCATAGTTTCTGAGGGTCAGAGGATCCTTATTTCCTAAAGTCAAAAACACGAGTCACAGGATGGTCTGTCGTTCAGAATCATGGACCTTAGAGTGACTCGTGGAATGGAATTTTAGTAGACTCCTAAAAGTGGTTCCTGAAACCACGAACCAGATGACGGTCCGTCATTTACTTTGACGGTCCATAGACTGACTCGTGGTCCCTGAAGTCGAGTCATTTTATCAGTTTTTCCAAGCTTAACTCCAGGGGTATTTTGTAATTTTTCACTCTTTTAACTCCTATACTAAGTCGTTTTAAGACTATTTAGAAGGGTTTTTATTCCCACTTGGCCTAAGTTCTCTCCCATTCTTTCAATCAAGTTCCAAAAGAAGAAAAAGAATTCAATCCTCTCAAGCTTCAAGTTAGGGTTTCAAGCTTCATAGCAAGGGATTCACTCCAAATCTCCATGCTTCTCAAATTCTTAGTGGGATAGCTTCAAATAAGGTATGTGAGTATTTAATAAGGGAATTCCTTCACCCTTATGATCAAAACCCCAATCTTTTAAAGTGATTTTATGAATTTCTAAATTAGGGTTCTTACCCCATTTTCTCACAGGTTCTTCTATAAATTGTTTCCTCATGATTATTCAATGACTTTTAACTCTAAATTGCATGATTTACATTGATTTTTTAAAGTGGTTTCCTATTCATGATTTTAAGGCTAATCCTTGTCCAATTTATGAAAGTAGGGTTCTTACCCAAATTGGGGAGAACTTATAGGTTCAGTTTTAAAGTATCAATTTATGGTTTCTCATTTATCATCCATGATTTATTTGAGATATATTAAGTGTTTTCAAAGGCCCATATGTTGGGGATGAATTCTATCATGATTTTATTGAATTACATGTCTTCAAGTAAAATTTGTATGTTTAGATAGCATGACCTCTATTTTCATGAAATTGCATGCCTAATTTCTCAAGTTATGATTTTAGAAAGGAAAGTATATTTTGAATGATGGCTATGCTAAGCTCTAAGACTCATGAATTTGTATTACATGACATCAAATATGTCTTTATGCTTCCAAATAGATTTGACATCAACTATGTCTTTATGCTTTCAAACAGATTTGACATCAAATATGTCTTTATGCATCCATACAGATTTGACATTAGATATGTCATTAGTTATGATCAATTTTGGCATTAGATATGCCCCAATATTATATGAGCTATATATATGTTTTGGGAGTAGTATTTAGCACCGAGTTGGACAGGGTGAGAGTATCCTTAGTCCTAAAACTACGTGCCCCCGTAGGTTTAAGCCCCCTCTGTTGGGCATCCAATTTAGTGATCACGCCACAGTCATGCCTCTATACCGTGGAAGGTATATTTGGTCCTTTTTTTGGGGCGTATACATTGGATTCCATGTAACTCACATGGTCTATGTCGGTTAGAGAACCTCCCACAGAAAAAGTTTCAGGTTTTAAGTGCATTGACTCTTTGAATTCAGATTTCAGAACTTCTATTATTACTATGATTCTAAAGGTGTTTCCAACTTATGATATTGCATTGAGTCATTTTATTACAGATTTTACTATCACTATACAACTTCAGTTTAGGTTACAATTTAAGCATGTTTTACTATGACATGTGCATGATATAAATTTTAAGCACGCATTCAAGTATATTTTATCATGACATATGCACATCTCGCATACTCAGTACATCCTATAGTACTGACGCATACTCCTTTGTGCTGTATCCTATTATGATGTAGATTCTGTAGCCCGCTCTCCAGCCCATGTCCAGTAGATCAGCAGCACACCAAGTCAGCTTGGTGAGTCCTCCTCCTTCGAGGGCTTGGATATTTGGTTTCATTTTAGCATTTAGTTTGTGTACCCAGTATTTTGGTATTTAGAGTTAGTTGGGTCCTGTCCCAGCAACTCTCCAGTAGTAGAGGCTTTCAGACATAGAGTCAGAAGTTCAGTTGTATTTAGAATTGTCATTTTTAGACTTATATTTTATAAACAAATTAAGTTGCTCATTACTTCAGCTAAGCTTTCGTTCTTATGTTTTGCTCAGTTTCTAAGTCATGCTAATACTAGAGGGTTATCTTGAGGTCACTTGTGATCTTGGGTCCCATGTTACGTAGAGAGGGTAGTCTTGGGGCGTGACAAACTTGGTGTCAGAGCATCAGGTTCAAGAGTCCTAGGGTATCTTAAAGATGCATCAAGTAGAGTCTCTTTTATGGGTGTGAAGTGCGCCACACTTATAAGAGAGAGGCTACGAGGTGTTTTAGAAAACACTTCACTTCTTCATGTTTACTATCATGCGATAGAGTTTGACTCTACTTACCATTCTAATCTATTCCGTCTGCATTTCAGATAATGTCTCCATGAAGAAACTCCATGAGGAATGCTAATTCGACCACTTTAGATCATGAGGTTACGAATGCAGAATTTCGTAAAGCCATCTGTATGTTGGCTCGAGCCATGACAACTCAGTTGAATGAGAAAGAGAAACTAAAGAAGAGGAAGAGGAAGAACAAGAAGACCAGAACATGGAACCAATTGTCTTATCAGCAGAGGTCATCAGACCAACACCATTTTTAGTTAGCACACCTGCCCTCGATTCTCAGTCTTGTCACCATAGGGCTCCAAAGACCTTGAGGTACCCTCTTTGTAGTAGTTGCGGTAAGATTCATCTAGGTGAGTGTCTTGCGGGCAAGGAGAGGTGTTTTAAGTGTGGTCAGTTAGGACATAGGATCAGGAATTGCCCCTCATCTAAGTGGAGCAACTGTGGTGTTTGTCTCCAAAACCAATTCCTTTCATTGCCTAGCCAGCCAGGCTAGAGTATTCCTCCTGAAGTTGAATCAGGTACGTCACTAGATTTTCTTCCTGTATGCATCCAGAGTCCCCAGACCCTTATTCTTGTTTGGTTGTGAGTTGTCTTGACCTAGAACTAAGTGGGAATATTAGGGTTGAGGCCTAGACTTTCAGGTGAAGGAGGGTATTAGACTATAGAAGGAAGTGGGTATTCGTGCTAGATTCTGGAGTAGTGTATGTTCTATTAGGGTAAAATGATCATAGTTTCTTTGAGAGGTTGGTGAGAGGTCCATAGACTTAGTGGGGTAGTATGAACCTAAGGGGGAGATGGTGGAATGTATAATCAGTCAAATTATGGAGGCTCAGCTAGCGATGCTTGTGGGTGTTAGAACAAAGTCAAGAGGGGAGGCAAAATCTTATTTCCATCCTAGCTTCCTAAGTATACTTTTGCCATTATGATACCTTTTGCATGCCTTGTGTGTCAGCGCCATGGTCCTATTTCAAATTCACGCTCATTTTTAGATTCTAGAATGACAAATGATTGCTTCAAACAATGACCCTACTCTTATCCTGCGATTATATAAATCCCAGCTTTATGCCCTGAGGGTTGGTGTCTATGTAAACTCATGTCTTTCATTATGCTCGGTTCTATTTGCTCAGTCCATTCTTCAGACATGCCCTAATAGAAAATCAAATCATGTTACGTTATGTATATGCTCCGACCCGATTCTTGAAATGGTTCGCGCTTATGATTTCCTTGCTCTAAAGCCCTTGACCTTTGCCTTTAATAACGAGGGGTGGTGATCCCCACCATTCATGCCTTACGTGCCCAGTATGTGAAATACTCATGCCTATTACGTTCAAAACCCCAAGCCTCACCTTAAGTGGCTTGATCACGCTAAGTGTAAGTCAAGATCAATCTGTAATTCTTCATTCATAACGCTCCTGCTCCCTCTCTTTTCTTTCAATGATTCCGGTTTATGTTATTATAAGTGTTAGGGGAGAAGGCCTTGTAGTAGCCTAGCTGGGAGGTAGCAGATTCATTTTCCTTATTAGTGTACTTGTTCCACCTTGACTTCTAGGTGTGGTTGGATTATGAGGTAAGGATTATTCGTGCGAAATAGTTAGTTGAAGAATTTTAGTATGTCCCTCTATAGAAGTTCTTGAATTTGTGACTCCTAGTTATGATAGGGAAGAGGAGAGAAGTCTTAAATAGGGTAAGCTACGAAACCATAAGGTGACCATAGTTATAATCTTGAATATCATGATGGGATACATGTGGATATTTGTTTTGCGCAACTAGTGACCCTTTGGTTGGGAGCCCTAGGTTAGTTGGTTGTTGTGATAAGAGGGGATACTATCCTTAGAAGACGTTCTTGATACAAGAGATCTGGTTGAGATAGGTTTGAACATGGAGAATCGGGTAGTTATATTCAGACCTTAGTACCTTTATGTATGCTATTGAGGTTGTTAGTTGCAAATGGTAGGAGTGGTATTTAGAAGAGAATATTTTTTCGTATATCTACTTCTCTCAGTTTGGTGTCCCTTTCAATTAACTGCGATTTCTAAAGTATGTTTGTTCTTTATGAGTTTTAGCTGAGTTCCTACTCTCTTCCCATACCAGTTATCATGTTGGATATCCAGTTCCTGTCCTATTGGCTATTCTTACATTCTCAGCATGCATACGTTTCTCATGAATCAAGCTCAGTTTTTATTTCAATTAGAAGTCAGTTACCATGATAGTACTTCAGCTTTTACAACTCAGTTGAAGGAGCTACTTGGAAAGCAGAATCATCCATGAAGGCCAAGTAACCTTACCCTTCTCCTTCCGATCCAGTTTCAGCTTGAGGTAGTAGTTCCATCCTTAGTATGTCCCTCCGATTCTATTCCAGCAGTTTCTCTCATGATCCTAGCATGTATTCATATTTTCTAGAGTTAGTTCCGTTAGGTTTTGAGGGGAGAAGTCAGTTTTCATGTTTTGTTTTTGGTTGGGTTGTTTTTTTCTCTAGAGTTTCCTTGCTTAGTCTTCATTCGATGATGAATGATCCAAGGGGGAGATATTGTAACACCCCAAAAATCCTAAGCTAATACCCGAATCTTTTCCATGAGTGTAATAATCATTTTCCTAGTGTGGTGAGTGCTTTAGATTCAAATCATGTTCATAAGAAAGTCCTATCATCAAGTTAAGTTGCAAGCACCTCACCCGAGTAAGTTTTCATGTAATATTAAATTAGGGTCAACTTCAATCGATCATTACTACTAAAATATAAAGATTTACTTGGCTTAGTACCCACCAAATTAAAGTTTTTTGAGTCTTCTTTTCAACGCCACTGACTGCGCATTAATCCGAGTCTAGAGTAAAAGGTTATGGGCATTTTACTGCAACACTGTCAGTGACTACGGACGGGATGATGAACCGTGGTTCTAAACCACGGTCCGTACTGTGACTCGTGATTTCTAACCTGAACCTTAAAACTTTTATCACCAAAACCACTGGTTTGTTCACTACCCGTATACCAAAACCACGGTCCATAGAGTGACCCGTGACTTGTAAAAATTCAGCTTTTCTTTCCTAGATTCCACGAGTGACTTGACGGGTCATCATTTTGAATGATGGTCCATCCTGTAACTCGTGGAATCACCTCCAGAGAGGTACCAAGTCTTCTAAATTCCATGAGTGGGTTGATGACCTGTCAACCTATTCCACGACCCGTCCTTCCATCCATAGTTTCTGAGGGTCAGAGGATCCTTATTTCCTAAGGATGGTCCATCGTTCTGAATCACGGATCATAGAGTGACTCGTGGAATGGAATTTCAGTAGACTCCTAGAAGTGGTTCTTGAAACCACAAACCATATGATGGTCTGTCATTTACTTTGACGGTCCATAGACTCACTCGTGGTCCCTGAAGTCGAGTCATTTTATCAGTTTTTCCAAGCTTAAGTCCAGGGATATTTTGTAATTTCCCACTCTTTTAACTCCTATTCTAAGTCATTTTAAGCCTATTTAGAAGGGTTTTTATTCCCACTTCGCCTAAGTTCTCTCCCATTCTTTCAATCAAGTTCCAAAAGAAGAAAAATAGTTCAATCCTCTCAAGTTTCAAGTTAGGGTTTCAAGCTCCATAGCAAGAGATTCACTCCAAGTCTCCATTCTTCTCAAATTCTTAGTGGGCTAGCTTCAATTAAGGTATGTGGGTATTCAATAAGGGAATTCCTTCATCCTTATGCTCAAAACCCCAATCTTTTAAAGTGATTTTATGAATTTCTAAATTAGGGTTCTTACCCCATTTTCTCAAAGGTTCTTCTATAAATTATTTCCTCATGATTATTCTATGAATTTTAACTCTAAATTGCATGATTTTACATGGATTTTTGTAAGTGGTTTCCTTTTCATGATTTTAAGGCTAATCCTTGTCCAATTTATGAAAGTAGAGTTCATACCCAAATTTGGGAGAACTTATGGGTTCAATTTTAAAGTATCAGTTTATGGTTTCTCATTCATCACCCATGATTTATTTGAGATATATTAAGTATTTTCAAAGGCCCATATGTTGGGGATGAATTCTAGCATGATTTCATTGAATTACATGTCTTCAAGTAAAATTGGTATGTTTAGATGACATGACCTCTATTTTCATGAAATTGCATGCCTAATTCTTCAACTTATGATTTTAGAAAGGAAAGTATAGTTTGAATGATGGATATGCTAAGCTCTAAGACTCATGAATTTGTATTGCATGACATCAGATATGTCTTTATGCTTTCAAACAGATTTAACATCAGATATATCTTTATGCTTTCAAACAGATTTGACATCAAATATGTCTTTATGCATCCATACAGATTTGACATCAGATATGTCATTAGTTATGATCAGTTTTGGCATCACATATGCCCCAGTATTATATGAGCTATATATATATTTTGGGAGTAGTATTTAGCACCGAGTTGGACAGGGTGAGAGTACCCTTAGTCCTATAACTACGCGCTCTTATAGGTTTAAGTCCCCTCTGTTGGGCATCAGATTTAGTGATCGTGTCACAATCATGCCTCTATACCCTGGCAAGGTATATTGGGTCCTTTCAATGGGGCGTATACATCGTATTCCATGTAGCTCACATGGTCTATGTCGGTTAGAGAACCTCTCACAGAAAATGTTTTAGGTTTTAAGTGCATTGACTCTTTGCATGTAGATTAAAGAACTTCTATTATTACTATGATTCTAAAGGTGTTTCCAACTTATGATATTGCATTGAGTCATTTTATTACAGATTTTACTATCACTATACATTTTGGTTATGATTTAAGCATGTTTTACTATGACATGTGCATGATATCAATTTTAAAAATGCATTCAAGTATATTTTATCATGACATATGCATATCTCGCATACTCAGTACATCCTATAGTACTGACGCATACTCCTTTGTGCTGCATCCTATTATGATGTAGATTTTGTAGCCCACTCCCCAGCCCATGGCCAGTAGATCAACAGCACAGCCAGTCAGCTTGATGGGTCCTCCTCCTTCGAGGGTTTGGATGTTTGGTTTTATTTCAGTATTTAGTTTATGTACCCAGTATTTTTGTATTTAGAGTTAGCTAGGGGCCTGTCACAACAACTCTCCAGTAGTAGAGGCTTTCAGACATAGAGTCAGAAGTTCAGTTGTATTCAGAATTGTCATTTTTAGATTTATATTTTATAAACAAATAAAGTTGCTCATTACTTCAGCTAAGCTTTCATTCGGGGTGTGAAAAATTGGTATCAGAGGATCAGGTTCAAGAGTCCAAGGGTGTCTTAAAGCTGCATCAAGTAGAGTCTCTTTCATAGGTGTGATATGCGCCTCACTTATGAGAGAGAGGCTACGAGGTATTTTAGGAAAAACTTCACTTTTTCATATTCACTATCGTGTGATAGAGTTTGACTCTACTTACCTTTCTAATCCGTTCTGTATGCATTTCAGATAATGTCTCCATGAAGAAACCTCACGAGGAATGATAATCTGACCACTCCAGATTATGAGGTGATGAATGTAAAATTTCGTAAAGACATCTAAATGTTGGCTCGAGCCATGACAGCTCAGTTGAATGAGAAAGAGAAACTAAAGAAGAGGAAGAGGAAGAACAAGAAGACCAGAACATGGAACCAATTGTCTTATCAGCAGAGGTCATCCAGACCAACCCCATCTTTAGTTAGCACACCTGCCCTCGATTCTCAGTCTTGTCACCATATGGCTCCAAAGACCTTGAGGTACCCTCATTGTAGTAGTTGCGATAAGCTCCATCTAGGTGAGTGTCTTGCGGGCAAGGAGAGGTGTTTTAGGTGTGGTCAGTTAGGCCATAGGATCAGGAATTGCCCCTCATCTAAGTGGAGCAACTGTGATGTTCATCTCTAAAACCAATTCCTTTCATTACCTAGCTAGCCGGGCCTAAGTATTCCTCCTGAAGTTGTATCAGGTACGTCACTATATTTTCTTCTTGTATGCATCCATAGTCCCCAAACCCCTATTCTTGTTTGGTTGTGAGTTATCTTGACCTAGAACTAAGTGGGTATAGGAGGGTTGAGGCCTAAACTTTTAGGTGAAAGAGGGTCTTAGATTATAGAATAAAGTGAGTATTCGTGCTAGATTCTAGAATAGTGTATGTTCTGTTAGGGTAAAACGATCATAGTTCCTTTGAGAGGTTGGTGTGAGGACCATAGACTTAGGAGGGTAGCATGAACCTACGGGGGAGATGGTGGAATGTAGAATCGGTAAGATTTTGGAGGCTCAGGTAGCGATGCTTATGGGTGTTAGAACAAAGTCAAGAGGGAAAGCAGAAGCTTATTTCCATCCTAGCGTCTTAAGTATACTTCTGCCATTATGATACCTTTTGCATGCCTTGTGTGTCAGCGCCATGGTCCTATTTCAGATTCACGCTCATGTTTAGATTCTAGAATGACAAGTGATTGCTTTAGACGATGACTCTACTCTTATCCTGCGATTCTATAAATCCCAGCTTTATGCCCTGAGGGTTGGTGTCTATATAATCTCATGTCTCTCAGTATGCTCAATTCTATTTGCTCAGTTCATTCTTCAGACATGCCCTAATAGCAAATCAAATCATGTTACGTTATATATATACTCTGACCTGATTCTTGAAATGGTTCGCGCTTATGATTTTCTTGATCTAAAGCCCTTGACCTTTGCCTTTGATGACGAGGGGTGGTGATCCCCACCATTCATGCCTTACGTGTCCAGTATGTGAAATACTCATGCCAATTATGCTCAACTCCCCAAGCCTCACCTTGAGTGGCTTGATCACGCTAAGTGTAAGTCAAGATCAATCTGTAATCCTTCATTCGTGATGGTCCTGCTCCCGCTCTTTTCTTTCAATGATTCTGGTTCATGTTGATATAAGCATTAGAGGAGAAGGCCTTGTAGTAGCCTAGCTGGGAGGTAGAAAATTCATTTTCCTTGTTAGTGTACTTGTTCCACCTTGACTTCTAGGTGTGGTTGGATTATGAGGTAAGGATTATTCGTGCGAAATAGTTAGTTGAAGAATTTTAGTATGTCCCTCTATAGAAGTTCTTGAATTTGTGACTCCTAGTTATGATAGGGAAGAGGAGAGAAGTCTTAAATAGGGCAAGCTACGAAACCATAAGGTGACCATAGTTATAATCTTGAATATCATGATGGGATACATGTGGATATTTGTTTTGCGCAACTAGTGACCCTTTGGTTGGGAGCCCTAGGTTAGTTGGTTCTTGCGATAAGAGGGGATACTATCCTTAGAAGACGTTCTTGATGCAAGTGATCTGGTCGAGATATTTTTGAACATGGAGAATTGTGTAGTTAGACTTAGACCTTAGTACCTTTATGTATGCTGTTGAGGTTGTTAGTTGGAAATGGTAGGAGTGGTATTTAGAAGTGAATAGTTTTCCCGTATATCTACTTCTCTCAGTTTTGTGTCCCTTTCGGTTAACTACTATTTCTAAAGTATGTTTGTTCTTTATGAGTTTTAGCTGAGTTCCTACTCTCTTCCCAGACCAGTTATCACGTTGGATATCCAGTTCCTATCCTATTGGCTGTTCTTACATTCCCAGTTTTGTGTTCTTTTTGGTTAACTCCTTTCTTCTCAAATTCTTAGTGGGCTAGCTTCAAATAAGGTATGTGGGTATTCAATAAGGGAATTCCTTCACCCTTATGCCCAAAATCCCAATCTTTTAAAGTGATTTTATGAATTTTTATATTAGGGTTCATACCCCATTTTCTCAGAGGTTCTTCTATAAATTGTTTTCTCATGATTCTTCTATGAATTTTAACTCTAAATTACATAATTTTACATGGATTTTTGTAAGTGGTTTCCTATTCATGATTTTAAGGCTAATCCTTGTCCAATTTATGAAAGTAGGGTTCTTACCCAAATTGGGGAGAACTTATGGGTTCAGTTTTAAAGTATCAGTTTATGGTTTCTCATTCATCACCCATGATTTATTTGAGATATATTAAGTGTTTTCAAAGGCCCATATGTTGGGGATGAATTATAGTATGATTTCATTGAATTACATGTCTTCAAGTAAAATTGGTATGTTTAGATAACATGACCTCTATTTTCATGAAATTGCATGCCTAATTCTTCAAGTTATGATTTTACAAAGGAAAGTATATTTTGAATGATGGCTATGCTAAGCTCTAAGACTCATGAATTTGTATTGCATGACATCAGATATGTCTTTATTCTTCCAAATAGATTTGACATCAGATATGTCTTTATGCTTTCAAACAGATTTGACATCAGATATGTCTTTATGCATCCATACAGATTTGACATCAGATATTTCTTTAGTTATGATCAGTTTTGGCATCAGATATGCCCCAGTATTATATGAGCTATATATATGTTTTGGAAGTAGTATTTAGCACCGAGTTGGACAGGGTGAGAGTACCCTTAGTCTTAGAACTACGTGCCTCCATAGGTTTAAGTCCTCTCTATTTGGCATTAGATTTAGTGATCACGCCACAGTCATGACTCTATACCCTGGCAAGGTATATTGGGTCCTTTTGATGGGGCGTATACATCGGATTTCATGTAGCTCACATGGTATATGTCGGTTAGAGAACCTCTCATAGAAAAAGTTTCAGGTCTTAAGTGCATTGGCTCTTTGCATTCAGATTTCAGAACTTATATTATTACTATGATTCGAAAGGTGTTTCCAACTTATGATATTGCATTGAGTCATTTGATTATAGATTTAACTATCACTATACATTTTGTTTACGATTTAAGCATGTTTTACTATGACATGTGCATGATATCAGTTTTAAGCACGCATTCAAGTATATTTTATCATGATATATGCATATCTTGCATACTCAGTACATCCTATAGTACTGACGCATACTCCTTTGTGCTGCATCCTATTATGATGTAAATTCTGTAGCCCGTTCCCCAGCCCGTGGCTAGTAGATCAGCATCACACCCAGTCAGCTTGGTGAGTCCTCCTCCTTCGAGGGCTTGAATTTTTGCTTTTATTTCAGCATTTAGTTTGTGTACCCAGTATTTTGGTATTTAGAGTTAGCTGGGGGCCTGTCCCAACAACTCGCCAGTAGTAGAGGCTTTCAAACATAGAGTCAGAAGTTCAATTGTATTCAGAATAATCATTTTTAGACTTATATTTTATAAGCAAATTAAGTTGATCATTACTTCAGCTAAGCTTTCATTCTTATGTTTTGCTAAGTTTTTAAGTCATGCTAATGCCAGAGGGTTATCTTGAGGACACTTGTGATCTTAGGTCCCGTGTTACGTCCATGGGGTAGTCTCGGGGTGTGACAACTTCCATCTGAAGTTGAACCAGAGAGAGCTGACCCCATAATAACTGGTATCATAGCATTACATTTCAGGACTCAAAACGATGGCGGTCAGAAGTAACTATAACTAGTTGCATAATAAAGTTGTAAGGCTGAAAGTCATGCTTGGGCTGGCCGAAGATGATGAAGATCTGGTTGATGTCTTGATGCAAATTAATGGCATGGACGTAGAAATTCAGCACTATTGTGCTGTTGTCGATAGCTAGATGTAAGAGTCCTCAACTTTCATAAATCTATGGGTGAAAAAATTGAGGGCCTACAGAAGGGAAACAAAGATCTTAAGGCAGAAGTGGTGGTCCTTCACCGGGCTATTGCAAATATTCCTCGCATAGGTGAAGAACATGCCAAAATTAAAATACCAAAACATAAATCATTTGATGGTGTTTGTGGTGCGAAGGAACTTGAATTTTTTTTGTTGGACTTGAAGCATTACTTTGCTACTTCCCATGTTCCAGCAAATGACAAGTTAATTATGGAACTCCTTCTCCTCATATGTGTACTAGACCAAGCAATTTCCTCTAGCCAAGTTAGAATAGGTATATTAATATGCATCTCGTGAGTGAGCTTCCTCCCTATGAGACTTGATACTTTACAATCAAACATAAGGTGCCCAATGGATTTATCCTTCTTTTAATACAGTCCATAATCTAGTGACTCTACAAACTCCTATTGCAACATTATATTCATGATGTAGAATTTGTCTTGTATTGCTAGGCTGAGTAGAAAAATCCACTTAGGAAAACCAATATTGTTGCATATATGCTTTCTCCATGGCACTTTAGGAATGCTAACTTTCACCCTCAGATAAAGATGGTGAATAAAGAACTTCTCCAGTAGCATAACGTCAGTTGGATTACTACAAGCCTCTTCCAGGTATACTTTAGCTTAAAAGATTTTGGTGAGTATTCAAGAAGCATGTGTTGGTATGAAATCAAGGACATCTCTGCCTTTGTTATAGTAAGCATCAACCTTTTGATCCAAAGTGTGGCCTTTTTTATACAAAAATTCTATAATAGTGCAAATTGAAATTTTGCTCTATAAGCCTACATATCACCCAGGATAGAAGGGTCTTCTTGGATAGGTCAGCCCCTCAATCCATAAAAAAGTTTTGTAGGTAGAATCAATGACTTTAACAATTTTTCTGGGGAGAATGAGTTTTTGTGATCAGAAAGTTTGGACATACAACAAAACACTTTTTATAAGATGCAAATGACCTATATAAGAGAGATATTTTGTGGTCCAAGATATAATCCCGCCAAGAATATTCTCTAGCAAGGGTTGACACTGGATGATAGACACTCTTTTAGTGCTAAGAGGACACCTAAATGTCTAATAGAAAGATAACCTCTACAAAACACCAATGTGGACAGAATATCATCTTGCACATGACCACCACCAAAATATATGGAATTCTTCTCATTATTTCCAGTAGGCCTGATGCCCTTGAGAAATAAGAAAATCTATCAAACAATATCTAAACAAATACTATAAAGAGTAGCATATCATCAACAAATTCCAATGGTGTGATATGTTGTTTAGAGAATTTTAGGTGATAATTCCAACTTTTGGGCTGGGTTACCAGTAAATATATATTTTCCACATACAACATTGCATTATAATCTTTCATTACTATCTTTAGATTACGTATAGTAGTGTGTAACTACAGAATATTTAACCAAAGACTCATCATGCCTAAAGTAGTATGCAGTCCATGACTACTGTAAAGAAGAACTTTGTATTTCTCATAAGTAAGTAGAATTTACCATGTATGAATTGAGGTTATGTTTTAAGACTTGTAAAAACTGCATTATTTGGATACCACAAGATAGGATCTTGATTACTTCTTTATATTGTAGTTGGTTTTGTATTGTGTATTGTAAGGACCTTTACTGACCATAGTAGGGTTACTGAAGATTAAGAAGTAGAGGAAGAATTTGGGAACAATTCATGCAGGTGTTACAAGAGCGGTTGTAAACCTATTTGGAGTTTTAGCTCGAGTTTAGTGGAAGAGATTGGGAAAGTTCTGCACAAGGGGTTGTGGTTTTTGACTTTCCTGAGCAAGGATTTTTTTAAGTAAATTTTTTTATGTTTATGTATTTTCTGCGATTTAGTTTGTTCCGTAGTTATTCACAGAACCTTGGGTTCTTAGGATGCATCCAAACTAACAAGTGGTATCAAATCCATATCTTTTAATAAAGGCTAGTAACTTGAAGCACTAATAATGGCTACACCTCCTGGAGTCCAAGAAAGCCAGTCAATAACAAGATCATCATGCTTCAGTGACAAATATTATGGTTGGTGGAATGCATGACTTTATTATTGGAAAAGATCTCGAGCAATAAAATATCATCACAGAAGGACCAAAGATCCCTCAAGGTACATACGACAAGGGAAAGAATACCGCTCCCAAGAAGGGAGATGAATACAATGATGAAGATATCAAGGCCATCCAAAAGAATGCCAAAGTAAAGAAACTGTTGATTTATGACACATGTACTGAGGAATACAATAGAATCTCTTCATGTACTACTATCAAATAAGTGTGGGATACTCTAAAAACACCACAAGAAGGAACAAGTCAGTAAAGGAATCTAAAATAGCCCTCCTAAATAGGCTGTATATGCTCTTCAATATTAATGAGGGAGAATCCCTTCAAGAGATGTTCAACAAGTTCACAAATATAACCAATGAACTTAGTTCTCCTGGAGTGGTTATTTCTCAAGCTCAAAGAATTGAAAAATTGCTCGTCATATTACCTAACTCCTAGGAGAGAAATAGGCAAGAGATCTGGGGACAATGACCATATAAGAACTCATGGAAAATCTAAAAGCATATGAGATGAGGAAGCTCCAAACACAAAATAATACTCTCTTAAGCAAAGATGTGAACCTGGTCATTACAACTACTCAAGACCAAGAAATTAGTGATAATGATATGAAACTACTCACCAAAAGGTTTTATGGAATAATCAGGAGATGAGGTTTATTTAATAAAGGAGTATCCTAAAGACCTAGACCTAATAAAAAGCAATCCAGAAGGTTTCTACAGATGTGGGAGGTTAGACTACCAAAGATTTCATAGAAAAGGAGGATGATCGAAGAAAATGTGATTATAACAGCAGGATGAATTCTGGTCAAGCAGACCAAATAGTAAACAAGGCATTGCTACTGATACACCCAAATTACACCTCCAAAAGGAAATATAAAGGGATCGTTAGTCAAATATAAAACTTAACCAAGGTTAGGATCGATCTCACAGGGAATATGGTAGGACATAGGTCAATATTGCATTTTTACACTTTTAGCCATCTTATTTCCCCAATGGAGGGTCTTAAATAACAAGTAATGTTTGTAAAATTATAAGTAATTAGTAATCAACAAGTATCAATATTGTTGTAATTCAGAGAGAGAATGGACTAGGACTGTGTTCCCTATGAATTCATAACGCAGTAAGGCGTTGTACTAACAATCTATTCTGGAGCTTAACATGTAAGATTGGTAAGTTAAGTTCAACTAAATGGTTGGTCCCCTAGATAGAAGAATTTCACCATGCAACTTGGTCCATCTATAGGTGTATGCTTTACTAACCCTTACCTTTGATCCCAAATTAGCTATTCTCGGACAAGGTCAAGCTATTAGATGAGGGTTGGTAGCCTCAAATCTCCATTGTAACATCTCTTTTTCCATTCATTACCCTCTTGGTCTGGCAAGTAAGAATAAGGTGAGTTCTAATGTTGCACACCGTTAAAATGTAATCAAAGCAAAGGGAAGAACAATACATGCATAAACACCTTCCTAGAATTTGAAAGTACTTTTCCTGCTTTGTTAATCCGTCATGGTTCCCACAACCCTAGTTGTGGATTTAGCTACTCATGTTCATAAGAACGCAATCAGAATTTGTTGAAGAATTCATAATCATATACTTACGAGATGAAATAAAGAAATCCAGAATCTTGAATTATTAAAGAAGAATCAATAACCAAGAATCAATGGATGAATTAATCTCTCAAAATAAAGAACAATGTAATACCAATGTTTTCAAGTTGGTTCTCTAACCAAAAGTACATAATCGTCAAAATAAAACCTTAAGGAAAGTATTAATAGACAACAAATCCTATTCTAAGTAGACTAGGAAAACATAGTCGCGTCAATGATCACGAGTTGGTTTACGACCCATCATTCTAAATAACAGTTTGTGGTTTGTTGAGGTAAATCGTGATTTTGCTGAGTCAAACTTCCCTGTTTTTGAGAAACCATTGATGGAACCACGAGTCATTATTTCAATCTAAGGCCAGTTAACAGACCCATGGTTTTGAGATCTATTTTGCACCCCCTCAGACGAATTATCACTAGTCAAAGGATGGGTACGTGGTCTTAATTCACGACCAGCAGACTCACTTATGGTTTTGAGCTGCCATTTTGCATGTTTGCAGATGATCATTTCCATGAGTAACAACACTGGTTGTCATTTAGAAGCGGCTGGTGAATTGACTCGTGGTTTTCAACTTGTACTTAGAACCTCTGCAAAAGTCAATTTCCACGAGTAACATCACTATCAATGGTTTGAAACCACGACCAGTCGAGTGACTTATGATTTGGCCTTCACACTTGTAATCCTGTAGCTTTCTTTTTATTTTTAACAGGACGGGTACGTGGTTTGAAACCACAACCAGTCATCCCATTCTTTATTACTTACTTCAGCCAACTTTCACTATAAATTCTAACTTTTTGGTTGCTGACCTGTTTTCCTGAACACTTCACAAAAACCATCAAATCTACCAACAAAATGCTAAAGAACATACCATAATTTTAAGTGTTAAGCGTCAAAAGTGCCTTAAATCCATGGCACATCAATACCCTCAACTTAAAACTGTTGCTTGTCCTCAAGAGACAAAAGAAAAACTATACTAACATGACGCTTAAGAAAAATAAAACTAGGAACTACAACAGTCATATGATTCAATCAATTCACATCACAGTTTTAACCCCCTCTCCTTTTCAGTACAAAACCAGTGCACATATACCATTTATCAAGACAACACAAAATGGATCCATGGATGACATCATGATATCAACAGACAAGCTAGCATACACAGATGATATTTACCCTAATAGTCAGCAATCAATATTACTCTAGTGCCCTCACCACAAAGAAATCCCCATCACACAGTAACTTATATAGATAACATGGGACTGGAATGATTCACTCACTCTCGCAAAGAGGTTCAACCAATGCATGCACAATACTATAGGCTTGCCCTTATTTTTTACACCTCAGTTTTCAGACAATTGGACTAGGATCACTATAGGACTTTGTTTGGCTTATAACGTAGGCTCAAGTATGGTACATATGGGAATAATGACTTCTTCCTCCTTGTCACTACACTGCTTTGTTGTTCCACTATACACACCAACTCCTTCCTCCCTTATTCTCCCTTCTTATCATTATTTATTTTTTTAATCAAGCAACGGGTGTGACTATTATTTCAAACTCAACTTTTTTCATATTTTTTTCTTTTTCTTTTTTCTTTTCTTTTTCTAGAACATACGCCACACCCGTTATTTTCCTTTTTATCACTAACCCGCTCTTTTCATTTCCTATTCATTCTTATTTAGCTCTACAGTAGCCACCCTCAACTTAAGCAATTTGCCTGAGTTAAGGTGCACAATGTACAAGGAGGGACCAATGCCAAACTAAAGGTTCACAAAAAACAGCTAAGGTGATTAGGCTAAACAACAAAAAGGGTCAATTCAAGCTCAAAATTAGGGATCGAAGGAAAATCCATTTCATTTGGTTGGTCATTTTAGGCTAAGTGGACTTTATTTAAAATGGACTATGATCACTTCCTAACCAACTATCCTACCACCCAGGCGAGACTAATCGAACAAGTTCTAGATTGGAACACAATGCAAGAACAGTACAAATGTAGCTCACACACACATGGCACAGAGTCATACAACCAATTGCTAGCTATCAAGTTTATGCCCTAGCTTAAGCTATTTATCATGTCAATATTACACAATGTCATGCATAGATCCATAAAGGTCAGTCTTAACAAGATGGCTATACTAATACACAAAAACTTAGGAGGGGTCTCCATATTTACAAAAATCACTTTAAAAACAGGCCATAGACTGCACTAAGTTCCTATTCTTCTTTTACAAACACACACACTACCTAAATATGTTGGTTCAACAGAAATAAAGGTCCTCGGGGAAATAACACATCAAGAAAACCCCAAGGACTCGATACCTCAGAAAGGGTACCCTCTTGGGTTATCTCCCAAGCAACGGCTGATTTAACATCACGGCACGACGCTGGTGTCTTGGCTACTCAGACTTCGCCAAGACACCCATAAAAAATACATGGACTAACTGCTAGCTTCCCCATCCCCACAAAAAAGAGATGTTCATTATCCCCAATGCACTAAAATAAAATATAGCTGCAAGGGAGGCGGGAACATATATATGGTGCCTAAGCGCTAGTGTCCGGTGTAATAGTCAGGGCCGGTGGTATGGCGCCTATGGTAGAACTAGTAGCTACTTGTGCAATACTCTCAACAATACTCTCTTTGCCCAGAATAGGAACTCCCATAATGGGGTCTACAGAACGGTTTGCACTCGAAGGTGCTTGGCTCCACGAGGTACCATCTCTCAATGCCTCAATCCTCACTTGCTCAGCCTCAAGTATCACCTCCTCTTCTCATCTTGAGACCTTCATAGTTTTCTGCATCACATCATCATCGGCCTTTTTTTCTTTCTATGCATCTTTCTTTCTTTTCTTTTTTAAGTTGATAGGTGTCAACACCGGCTCATCACCCTCTTTACTGGATTTATTACCCTTTCTCCTCTTTTTCTTCTTTTTGGCCTCAGGGAGCTCACTATCATCATCATCACGAGCTCTCTTAACTGATTTATAAGGAGGGGAATGTGCTAGAAAATCAATAAAAGAGTCATCCTCCCTAGCTCTAACTAGTGCAATCTCAATATTTGGGATAACCGACACCGCTTGCTTCTAAATAGCATCAATGTCAACTGGAGCTTTGGCAAGCTCAGTGAAGATAGCAGTAAGGTGCAGAATGCTTAAGTTCTGCAGCCGCTTATTTACCCGAATCTCTATCCCATCCAAATGGGCTTTTACCTTATTAATCGAATGATGGATGGGCTCAATGGCAGCAAAAATCTCCTTTCTGATCAACCACTTAACTTCATTGGAGAACTGTTTTATCTACTCATCCGCATGAAAAACCATTTTAGCCACTTTGCTAAAAGTCTCACTAGTGAAAAGGATGGAGGCGCTTGGCTCATCTGATAGTTTAGATTGAGCTGCTATAGACGGGCCTGGTGTGGCTGAAGGAGCAGAGGCGGTAGAAGTAGCCTTGTCAAACACAACCCAAGAGTCGACCAGGACATCTCAACTTGGATCAGGAAAGATAGAACTCTTGGATGCAGTAAAATAGGCTCTACCCCTTGCCACAGGGTTAGCCATATCTCGAATAAGGGAAATATCTTTGAAGATTATTGCCTGAAGTGTCTTGTCTATCCCTACATAAGTGGGTATTCCAATCACTTGGCATAGCCTAGTGATCAGGCATGGGAACAGAAGAGACGTGGATGACCTTAATGCTCGCTCCTTAAGCTCCTCAGCAATGATGCGAGCAATAATGATGTCAAACTGGGACATGATGGTAGTATCTAAGATCACCAAGTCCAGAGTCAATGTATTATCTGAGGCTGTGGGAAATAATCTGTACCGCACCACAGATCACCAAAACTTTTTAGCCATACACAGATATCCCTTTCTGATACTCAGCTTATTGCTAGTCAACCAAGGCGGGTTCCTATCCATAATAACCAAAGCAAGCCACTCAAAAGGGGTTTTCTTATTCCAGTGCTGTTCTAATTAGAAATCGAGGTCAGGTTAGGTGAATGGTGCCAAGTAATTAGGGCCGTAGATGAAGCACTAGATGGTGTCTTCTTAGATATCGATCGACACCCCTCTTACTTGTACACTATTCAGAGGTGGCAACTTTTTCGCATCTTTTTCCTTCGTACATTAATTCAGCAAGGTGGATGCAAAAGCATCATAGAACTCATAAAAAAGGACAAGATTGTAAGTCCTACCTCACTGACTCATCCAATCAAAACCGTAATGGTCACAAAGTTCCTTGATGTCTACAATCTTCTCTAATGTTGTGGAGTGTATTTGAAATTCTTTAAAATACTCCTCGGACACCGTCGGTCATTCTCAGCCAACCTCTCATGATATAATCTAGAAGTGCCTTCTTTGGCCCATCTCACATTCTCATGGACCTTTGGATTTTTGCTCTTAAAAGTCAGGATAATAGGGACATGATTATCATTTTGGACCTTTGATTCATCGAGGGTCTTAGTGCCAGAAGCACTAGCACTACCAATGGCTGAACCAGAACTCGTCTGATCTTTGCTGCCTGAAGCTGTGGCATCTCTGGGCTCTGAATCTATGGTGCTGCTTTTACTTGATGAAGACTCAGACTCACCCTTACCATCTTCATACTAGGAAGGGGTGGTCTGTGCCTGCTGTTTTTACCTTGGCCTCATGGTCTGACACTGTAACACCTCAGAATTCAACAAAACTTTTAAACTTAGAAACTCTAAAAATTTTGAAACTTCCAGGAATCACGAGTCAAGTCCATGAGCCGTGGATAGAACCACGAGTCGTGGAAGTGACCCGTGAATCCTATCCTGCAGATCCCACCTCTGGTATGAGAACCACGAAGGGAGTCTACGGGTCGTGGAATCCACCCGTGGAACTCAAACTGAGGGCAGTCTATTTCCCCAGGAACCATGAATTAGTTCTACGACTCGTGGAAGTTTCCATGAGTCATCTTGTTAAACCATAAGAATTTATCTGCAGCTTGAATTTTGGGCTAAGGAACCAGGAGTCCAGTCCACGAACCGTGGTTCCTTCTACGGCTCGTGAAAGGGACCCATGGAACCTAAAGCCGAGGTTTTTAATAGCTTTTTCCTAATTAAATCCCAGGGGTATTTCTATAATTACCCACCCTTTTAACTCCTAAGTGAGGCATTTTGGCCACTTTTAGTAGGGTTTTTACCCCATTAGCCTAAGACTCTCATTATCCCTCATTCATCTATCAAATTAGGAAAAGAATTCCTTCAAGCTCTAAGTCTCAAGCTCCAAGTTCAAGTCTCATTTTCTTTTCAATTTCAGTTGGGTTAGCTTTAATCAAGGTATGTGGGTATTCAATAAGGGATTCCTTTCCTCCTTATGCCTAAAACCCCCCAAATTCTATTTTGATTTCACAAACTTTCAAATTAGGATTCTTACCCAATTCTTATGGGCTTTGCTATAAATTGTCTTCTCATGATTTTACTATGAAATTAATATTAAATTGCACCGATTTTGCATGGGTTTTTACATGTGAACTCTTATTTCATGAATTGAAGGTTAATTATAGAAAATTCTACATGCATGAATTGATTAAAGTAAATTGGGGATTTGATAGCATGTTTTCATGAATTTCAAGCAAGTTCATGCCTAGTTCCTATATTTTATGAAAGTATATGTTATTATGAAATTGAACTAGATTCATGCAAGTTTTCAAGTTATGAATTATTATGCAAGACAAGATACCCGATATGCAATCAATGCTCATGAATCATTTTCTAAACTAAGTTTCATGAGTAGTATAAAGATCCGAGCTATAAACATAGTTATGAACAAGCTTTGACATATAGATATGTCACATGTATGTGAGCCCTATGCTATATATGTTTTGGGAGTACTATTTAGCACCGAGCGATGAGGATTCTAGATAACCCAAGTCTAAAACTACGTTGCCCTCCGTGGCTTATGAAAGGATCCTTATGATATGGTTCTAACCTTGACCGGTTAGGACAACCTTTTTCGGTGTGGGTGTATGACACTGGACTCCATGTGGCTCAGCATAGTTTATGTCGGTTAAGGGAAACTTCCATATGATTATTTTCAAGCTATAATGTTATATGATACTTTACTTTGAATATTGACTTAACTTCATATTTCATATCTTATATCTTGATATATACTTATGCTATCTCTTTATATGAATAAGCTCATCTTAAGCATGTTTTAAGTATGTTTTTATCATGATCATGCATATCTCACAAACTCGATACATCATATAGTACTGACGCATATATTGTGCTGCATCTTCTTGATAATGCAGATTTGGGTTCCCTCCCTTAGGCACATGGCTAGACACCACATGCCATTCCAGTCAGTGTTGGTGAGTCCTTATTGTTCAAGGGATAGTTATGATCCTAGTTAGTTTATGGCTGTTTACTTTCGTACTTTGAGTTAAGTAGGGTCTTGTCCTAGGAACTCCTTATGTCATATGTAGAGGATTTTCAGACATAGATAGTATTCGAGTCTCTCTTTTGAACTATGTTTCATTTTGACTTTATCATATATGGATTGGGTTGCCTAGCTTCTATTTATGCTTCCGCTATATTTTCTTATGAATACTTGAATATGCTATGACTAAGGGTTAACTTGGGTCACTTGTGGTCCCGAGTCTCATATTATGTCTAGAGGGTAGTCTCAGGGCGTGACAAACTTGGTATCAGATCCAGGTTCAAGAGTCCTATGGTGTTTGAAAGCCGCATCAAGTAGAGTCTCTTTTATGTGTGTGAAGTGCGCCACACTTATGAGAGAGAAGCTATGAGGTTTCTTAGGAAAAACTTCACTTCTTTCTTGATCAATATCATGCAATAGAGTTTAACTTTATTAACCCTCTAATTCATTCTTTATGCATTTCAGATTATGCCTCCTCACCGTGCTATGCCTCGCCGAGCCGCCTGAAATATTGATCCTCTAATTTCCGACCCCAAGGTCACTAATGCGGAGTTCAAAAATGCGATTCATATGATAGCCTAGACTATGGCCGCTCAAGCAATCAACATGCTCCTATTCTCGTCCACCCCCAAGGTGGGGCGATAACGACCCGAGTTTGAGACTTTGTTCGCATGAACCCACTTGAGTTCTGGGGTTCGAAAGTGGGTGAGGATCCGCTAAACTTCATGGATGAGGTAAAGAAGATTTTTAGTGTGATGCAAGTGGTTAGCCTTGATGGTATTGAGCTAGCCTCCTATCAACTCAAGGACGTGGCTCATATCTGGTTTACTCAATGAAAAGATGCTAGGGCTAGGGATGTGGTCCTTATGACTTGGGAATGCTTTGAAAGGGCTTTTCTTGACTGGTTATTCCCGAGGGAGCTGAGGCAAGCTAAGGCCAAAGAATTCATGAAATTGAGGCAAGGTTCCATAACAGTTCAGGAGTATGTGTTGAGGTTCACTCAGCTTTCTAGATATGCTCCTTCCATTGTGGCTTACCCGTGGGATGAGATAATTAAGTACATTTATAGTGTATCAGATTTGGTGAAGAAGGAGTGTAGTTCCGTGATGCTTTTGGGTGACATGAATATTTCTTGGCTTATGACTCATGCCCAATAGAACGAGAGAGACAAGTTAAGGGAGATGGCAAGGGAGAATAAGAGAGTTAGGTTAGAGGGTTCAGGTTTTGGCCATCAGAGGTCCGAAGGTGGACATCGCTCCTCGTTCTAGAAGAAATCATCAGGACCCATTCATTCTTCTTCTAGTGCCCCTACCCAGGCCCCCATGCCTCATCATGATCAGACTGGTAGAGGATCTAATTCCTATTCACAGTCTCAGGGGATTGTTGGAAAGGGATCTTCCCACCCTATTTGCAAAAAGTGTGGAAAGAATCACCCGGGAAAGTGTCATTATGGCACAAGTTCATGCTTTTGGTGTGGACAGGCTAGACACATGATTAGGGATTTCCCTTAAGCTAAGAAGGGACAGGGAGGTAGTAGGACTCAGTATGCTCCAGCAGCCCCAGGATGTCGATTGGCCCAGCATGGCACTTCTTCTAGTTCTGGTGGTCAGCGCCAAAATTGCCTTTATGCCATGTTCTCTCGGCAGGACCAGGAGAGTTCACCGGATGTTGTTACTGGTATTTTTAAAGTCTTCTCTCTCGATGTTTATGCTTTTTTGGATCCCGGTGCCTCCTTGTCTTTTGTGACCCCTTATATTTCTTGTAAGTTTGAGGTTTGTCCAGGTCAACTTCTAGAACCCTTTTTTGTTTCTACTCTTGTTGGTGAGTCAGTCCTAGCTAAAAGAATCTACTAAAATTTCCTTTTCTCAGTCCTTCATAGAGTCACTTCAGCGAATCTAGTGGAGTTAGAGATGACTGATTTTGATGTTATTCTTGGTATGGATTGGTTGTATGCTTGTTATGCTTCGGTTGATTGTCGTACTGGAGTTGTCAGTTTCAAGTTTCCAAATAAACCTGGCTTAGAGTGGCAAGGTAGTCCCCTGTCCTCCAAAGGTCATTTCATATCTTATCTTAAGGCTAGGAAGATGATTTCTAAGGGTTATGTTTATCATATAGTGCGGGTTATGGACATGGAGTCCAAAACCCCATCCCTTTAGTCTATTCCTGTTGTGAATGAGTTCCCAAAAGTGTTTCCCACATATTTGCCTGGAGTCCCTCCCGAGTGGGAGATCGACTTTGGGATATATCTTCTTCCAGATATGAATCCTATCTCTATTCCTCTCTATAGAATGGCTCCTGCGAAACTTAAAGAATTGAAGGATCAGTTAAAAGAGCTCCTTGATAAGGGTTTCATTTGACCCAACATCTCTCCATGGGGTGCTCCGGTCTTGTTCATGCAAAAGAAAGATGGTTCCCTCAGAATGTGTATCGACTACAGTTAGTTGAACAAGGTCACAATCAAGAATAAGTATCCCATTCCTAGGATTGATGAATTGTTCGATCAGCTTCAGGGTGCCAGTTTTTCTCTAAGATGTACCTTAGATCCGGTTATCATTAGCTCCGTGTTCGAGAGTGTGACATTTCGAAAATAGCATTCAAAACTCGGTATGGTCATTATGAATTTGTGGTTATGTTTTTTGGCTTAACGAATGCTCCTGCAGCCTTTATGGACTTGATGAACCATGTGTTCAAAAAGTATCTAGATATGTTTGTGATTGTTTTCATTGATGATATTCTTATCTATTCTCAGAGTGAGGAGGAGCATGCGGGCCATTTGAAAGTTGTGTTGCAAACTCTCAAGGATCGACATTTATTTGCTAAGTTTAGCAGGTATGAGTTTTGGATGCAGTCTGTTGCTTTTTTTGGGTCATATTGTGACTAGATATGGTATTTGAGTTGATTCTCAAAAGATTGAGGCAGTAAAGAACTGGCCTAGATCCACTTCCCCATCTGATATTAGGAGTTTTTTGGGTTTGGCTGGTTACTATAGGAGATTTGTGGAAGGGTTTTCTTCCATTGTTGCTTCATTGACTCGGTTGACTCAGAAGAAGGTTAAATTTCAGTGGTCTGATCTATTTGAGAAAAACCTTTAGGAATTGAAGACTAGATTGACCACAACCCCAGTGTTGGCTTTACCGGAGGGCCTAGATGACTTTGTTGTGTATTGTGATGCTTCTAGGATTGATTTGGGTTGTGTGTTGATGCACTGTGGTAAAGTGATTGCTTATGCTTTGAGACAACTTAAGATTCATGATAAGAAATACCCTACTCATGATCTTGAGTTAGCGGTCGTGGTTTTTGCATTGAAGATTTGGAGACACTACTTGTATGGTGTCCACATAGATGTATTCACCGATCATAAAAGTTTTCAGTATGTGTTCACTCAAAAAAGAATTGAATCTTCGTCAAAGGAGATAGCTTGAGCTTCTTAAGGATTATGATATGAGTGTGCTTTACCATTCGGGTAAGGCCAATGTCACGGTGGATGCACTTAGTAGATTGTCTATGAGTAGTGTGTCTTTGGTTGAGGATGAAAATAAGGAATTGGCCAAGGATGTTCATCGACTTGCTTGACTAGGAGTTTGCCTTATGGATTCGACAGAAGGTGGTGTTATTGTTCAGAATGGTTCCAAATTGTCCTTGGTAGTTGAAGTGAAAAAAAAGCAAAACAGTAATCCTATTTTGCACCAGTTGAAGGGTGCAGTCCATCAACAAAGGGTAGAGGTTTTCTCCCAAGGGGGAGATAGTGTGCTTGGATATCAGGGTCGATTGTGTGTTCCTAACGTAGATGGGTTGAGACAGCGGATTTTGACAGAGGCTCATAGCTCGAGGTATACTATTCACCCCAGTGACACCAAAATGTACCATGACCTATAGGAAGTCTATTGGTGAAATGGCATGAAGAGGGACATAGAAAGTTTTGTGGCTAAGTGTCCCAACTGTCAACAAGTAAAGGTAGAACATTAGCGATCGGGTGGCATGACCCAAGATATTGATCTTCCAACTTGGAAGTGGGAAGCGATCAATATGGACTTCATTACTAGTTTGCCTCGTACTCGAAGGCAACATGATTCTATTTGGGTGATTATAGACCGGATGACTAAGTCATCCCAATTTTTGGCGGTTAAGACTACAGATTCATCAGACGATTATGCCAGACTCTATATTTGGGAGATATTCAGATTGCATGGTGTTCTATTATCTATCATTTCAGATAGGGGTAATCAGTTTACATCTCAGTTTTGGAAGTCATTTCACAAAGGTCTTGGTACACAGGTTAAGCTTAGCACAACTTTTCACCCTCAGACGGATGGCCAGGCAGAACGTACTATTAAGACTTTGGAGGATATGTTGAGAGCTTGTGTTATTGATTTCAAAAGTAATTAGGACGATCACTTACCTCTCATCGAGTTTGCCTACAACAACAACTTTCATTCTAGCATCCAGATGACTCCTTATGAGGCACTTTATGGGCAGATGTATATGTATCCTATTGGTTGGTTTGGGGGGAGGCGGCTTTGATTGGTCCAGATTCAGTTCATGAGACTATGGATAAGGTTCAACTTATTAAGTATAGATTGAAGAACGCTCAGAGTCGACAGAAGTCATATGCATAAGTGAGGAGAAGAGAGTTGGAGTTTGAGGTTGACTATTGCGTACTTCTGAAAGTGTCACCCATGAAGGGTGTGATGAGGTTTGGCAAGAAAGGAAAGCTTAGTCTCCGATATGTAGGTCCTTATCGGATTTTGAGGAGAGTCGGTAGTGTCGTTTATGAGTTGGATTTGCCATCAGATTTAGAAGCGGTTCATCCAGTTTTCCATGTTTCCTTGTTGAAGAAGTGTATTGGTGACCCGACCTTGATTGTTCCATTGGAAGATATGAATATGAAGGATAGCCTTACTTACGAGGAAGTTCCCATGGAGATTCTTGATCATCAGATTTGGAGGTTGAGAAACAAAGAAGTCACTTCGGTAAAGGTCGTTTGGAGAATTTAGCTAGTTGAGGGAGCTACTTGGGAAGCAGAAGCAGCCATAAAAAGCCAAGTACCCTCATCTATTTCCTTTTGATTCAGTTTCAGCTTGAGGTAATAGTTTCCACCTTAGTATGTCCCTCCGATTCTATTCCATCGGTTCATCTCATGATCCTAGCATGCTTTCATATTTTTCGGAGTTAGTTTATCATGTTTTAAGTTGAAAAGTTCAGTTTTCATGTTTATTCTTTGGTTTTCATGTGTTGTTGTTTGGTTGGGCTATTTTCTCTCTAGTTTTCCTTGCTCAGTCTTAATTCGAGGACGAATGATCCTAAGGGGGAGATATTGTAACACCCCAGAATTCGACTCAGCTTTTAAACTTAGAAACTCTGAAAATTTTGAAACTTCCAAGAATCACGAGTCAAGTCCACGAGCCATGGATAGAACCACGAGTCATGGAAGTGACCCTTGAATCCTGTCCTGTATATCCCACCTCTTGTCTAAGAACTATGAGGGGAGTCTACTGGTCGTGATTAGTTTCACAGGTCGTGGAATCCACCCGTGGAACTCAGACTGAGGGCAGTCTATTTCCCCAGGAACCACAAATTAGTTCTATGACTCATGGAAGTTTCTACGAGTAATCCTGTTAAACCGTAGGAATTTATCTACAACTTGAATTTTGGGCTCAGGAACCACGAGTCTAGTCCACGAACCGTGGTTCCTTCTACGGCTTGTGGAAGGGACCCGTGGAACCAGAAGCTGAGGTTTTTAACAACTTTTTCCTAATTAAATCCCAGGGGTATTTCTATAAATACCCACCCTTTTAACTCCTAAGTGAGGTCATTTTGGCCACTTTTAGTAGGGTTTCCATCCTATTTAGCTTAAGACTCTCATTATCCCTCATCCAAATTGGGAAAAGAACTCCTTCAAGCTTCAAGTCTCAAGCTCCAAGTTCAAGCCTTCTTTTCTTTTCAATTTCAGTGGGGTTAGCTTCAATCAAGGTATGTGGGTATTTAATAAGGGATTCCTTTCTTCCTTATGCCTAAAACACCCAAATTCTATTTTAATTTCATGAACTTTGAAATTAGGGTTCTTACCCAATTCTTATGGGCTTTGCTATAAATTGTCTTCTCATGATTTTACTATGAAATTACTATTAAATTGCATGATTTTGCATGAGTTTTTACCTGTGAACTCTTATTTCATGAATTGAAGGTTAATTATAGCAAATTCTACATGCATGAATTGATTCAAGTAAATTGGGGATTTGATAGCATGTTTTCATGAATTTCAAGCAAGTGCATGCCTATTTTCTATATTCTATGAAAGTATATGTTATTATGAAATTGAACTAGAGTCATGCAAGTTTTCAAGTTATGAATTATTATGCAAGACAAGACACCCGATGTGCCATCAATGCTCATGAATTATTTTCTAAACTAAGGTTCGTGAGTAGTATGAAGATTCAGGTTATGAACAAGCTTTGACATCTAGATATGTCACATGTATATGAGCCCTATGCTATATATGTTTTGGGAGTAGTATTTAGCACCAGCGATTAGGGTTCTAGATAACGAAGTCCAAAACTACGTTGCCACCGTAGATTGCCCTCCTCGACTTATGAAAGGATCCTTATGAAATGGTTCTAACCTTGACTGATTAGGATAACCTTTTTCAGTGTGGGGGCATGACACTGGACTCCATGTAGCTCAACATGGTTTATGTCGGTTAAGAGAAATCCCCGTATGATTATTTTCAAGCAATGAAGTTATATGATACTATACTTTAAATCTTGACTTAACTTCATGTTTTATATCGTATAGCTTGATATATACTTGTGCTATCTCTTTATATGAATAAGATCATTTTAAGCATATTTTAATTATGTTTTTATCATGATCATGCATATCTCACATACTCAGTACATCCTATAGTACTGATGCATATTTTACGCTGCATCCTCTTGATGATGCAGATTTGGGTTCCCTTCCTCAGGTACGTAGCTAGAGACCACATGCCATTCAAGTCAGTGTTTTCGAGTCCTCATTGTTCGAGGGCTAGTTATGATCCTAGTTAGTTTATGGCTGTTTGTTTTTGTACTTCGAGTTAACTAGGGTCTTACCTTAGCAACTCCTTATTTCATGTGTAGAGGCTTTTCAGACATAGATAGCCTTCGAGTCTCTCTTTTGAACTATGTTTTATCTTGACTTTATCATATATGGATTGTGTTGCCTAGCTTCTATTTATGCTTCAATGTTTTCTTATGAATACCTGAATATGCTATGACCAAGGGTTAACTTGGTGTACTTGTGGTCTCGGGTCCCGTGTTACGTCTAGGGGGTAGTCTCGGGGTGTGGCAGAGGCTCTGCATTGGTATCAAAGTCTATGGTGTAGAAATCCTCAGATCCAGTCTTTTCTAACTTAGAGAACTCATCTTGAATTTGTCTCTTCTTTCTAATAGCAGCTTCTTTCTCTGCTGTTGTGGGATTCTTTGGGTTGTTCTTTGGTGGCATGGTACCTGCGGGGTAGAAAAGTTAGTGATTTGACACAGAAAAACTAAAGCATAATTTTTTTTACAAGTGCAGACAGTCGATTGGTTGGTCGACAGCCAGCAGTTTAAAACCACCGCCAGTGAAACCATCAGTGATTTCTTGCTTTGCTGAGGCATCACTATTTTTTACAAAACCATGAGTCACTTGATGACCAGTGTTTGGAACCACAGATTCGTCCTGTGATTCGTGGTTCTTCTTATGAGGGTCACACTTGTAGAGAAGTTTTTACGAGTCACTTGACCGTTCATAGTTTGGAACCATGGATCCGTTCTGTGACTCATAATTCCTTATCTGAGGATTACCATGTAGTGGTCAAATCACGGGTGAAACCACCACCAGTGGAATCAATCCACCGACAATGAATTCAATCGTGATTTGACCACTCTGCAATTATAATTAGAACTCCCTCCTTTCCAATACTTCAACCAATTTGTTATCACAAACAAAAGAAAAAAAATCTTATGCTAATCACACAAAGTCACAGACAATTAAAAGTAAATACTAGGGTTCCACAGTTTTAGAAATTGATTTTAACATCATGAACCCTAGGCACTCATGTATCAAGAAGAAATTTATGTGTAAGGGTTAGTTTGAGCTTACCCTTTGTAAGCAAAGATTTCTTGAAAGATGGATTAGAGAAGAGAGTGCACTTGCATTTTCTGTGATGAACGTGTGTGTGCAAGAGATTGTGGATTGATGTTTGCTTTGGTGAAGAAGTGTAGTGATATTAGGAGTGATGGATGAAGTAATTTTAGCAAGAGTGTTGGGAATTTGATATCCCTTCCATTTAAATCAAGGCGGCACCCTTTTTAGGGTAATTAGGTGAAAAGGGAAAGGGAACCGAGTTAGATAGGGTTATTAATGTAAAACAAAAGTCAACCCATCAAATAACTGTACCTAGGATCCACAGATGGAAACAATGGTCAGTCGAATGAAATGAGTGGCCATTGATCCACTCGTGGATTGTGGATCACTGCCCATCTGCTGACAAAAACCACGAGTGACTTGACGGTCCGTTATTTAAAAGTGCAAATGGTACTGTCATTTGTGGCATTTTGTCAGTGGCCTAGCATATTAGGTTGAGAACCACGAGTTGGTTCACCGATCTTTGAACTAATTCACGGCCAGTGAACCAAATGGTGGTTTCTTAAAAAGATGCAGTGGTACGCTTTTCCTAGCACTTGACTTTTTGCTCGTTCTTTCTGTCGTGGGGTTCCTGCATACTTAAACAAACATTAATCTTGGGTTGCCTCCCAAGAAGTGCCTGATTTAATATCGCGGCATGACGCAAGTCACTTGACTACTCAGACTTCATCAAGGTTCCCTCATAGGTCACCTCCTATGTAGCGCCTGATTTAACATCACATCACGATGCAGGTTCCTTGGTTACTCAGACTTCACCAAGGGGCCAGACTTCAACAACTTTTACCTCTTCTACAATTCCCAAGTAAGCCTTGATACGCTGACCATTAGACTTAAACCTCTTTCCTTCATGGTTTTCAAGCTCTATGGCATCATGTGGGAATACTTGTACGACTTTAAAAGGTCCAATCCATTTAGGCTTTAGCGTGCCAGAAAGTAAGCAAAGTCTGGAATTGAACAATAGAACCAAATCACCCGGTGCAAAATCTCTCTTCTCAATCTTCCGATCATGATACAATTTCATCTTTTTTTTGTACAAGGCTGAACATTCATAGTCCTTGAGACGAAACTCATCCAACTTATTTAACTGACCATGCCCGCTGAAAGGAGGCTGCACACCAATCTAAATTCAACTTCTTCAATGCCCACATGGATTTATGCTCAAGCTACACCGATAGATGACATGCCTTCCCAAACACAAGCTGATATAGTGACATACCTATCGGTATATTGTACGTAGTTTGGTACACCCACAAGGCATCATCCAGCTTTCTATACCAATCTGTTCTATTTGCATTTACAATTTTTGCTAGGATTGTCTTTATCTCCTAGTTGGAAACCTCAACTTGCCCACTAGTTTGCAGATGATAAGGGGTTGCAACTTTGTGTTTCACTCTATATTTCTCACGTAAAGCGCGAAATAGCCTATTAAAAAAGTGAGAGCCTCCATCACTAATGATTTCCCGTGGAGTACCAAATCTGGAGAAGATGTTCTTTTTCAGGAATGTTGTGACACTATTTCCTTCATTATTGGGAAGCACAACCCCCTCCACCCACTTGGATACATAGTCTATAGCCACCAATATGTACTTCATCCTATTCAAACTCACAAAAGGGCCCATGAAGTCAATGCCCCACACATCAAACAGTTCAATGACAAGGATGGGAGTAAGAGGAAGCTCATGCTTCCTTGATATACTGCCTTTTTTTTGACATCGATTGCAAACTTTAGCATACTCATGAGCATCCTTGTTGAGGGTAGGTCAATAATAACTGCATTGCAAGATTTTATGGGCTGTTCGAATGCCCGCTATGATGTCCCCCAATAAGGGATGAATGACAAGCCTCCAATATCTCTATTATTTCAGCCTCAGGCATGCATCTACGAATCATGGTATCAGCATACACATGAAATATGAATGGATCCTCCTAGAAGAACTTCTTAACATCTGATATAAACTTCCTTCACTGGTGAATGGACATATCTGGAGACACTACATCACTTGCCAAATAGTTAGAAAAGTTTGCATACCATGGAATCAAATCTTGGGATGCGACTAACATTGCTCATCTGGGAAGTCGTCATTAATCTGTAACTCATCTTTTAGTTTTAGCATTGCTTCTTCCTCCAATCTAGACAAGTGATCTGCTACCTGATTTTTTGTACCCTTCCGGTCCTTGACCTCAAAGTCAAATTCTTGTAATAGAAGTACCCATCAAATTAATCTAGGCTTCACATACTTTTTCACCATGAGGTACCTAAGAGCTACATGGTTAGTGTACATAATCACCTTGGTGCCAAGCAAATACGATCTGAATTTTTCGAACGCAAAGACCACAATAAGCAATTCTTATTTTGTCATAGTATAGTTCTTTTGAACTGTATTAAGTAATTTGCTAGCGTAGTAGTTCAGATGTAGAATATTTTCATATCTTTGGCCTAGGACTGCTCCTAGCGCCACTCCACTAGCATCACACATAACCTCAAATGGTTGGGACCAGTCAGGCGTAACAATAATGGGCGCATAGATCAACTTTTGCTTGAGGCATTAAAATTCCTTTAGACATGCATCATCAAAAACAATCTTCACCTCCTTCTATAACGTCTTGCATAAGGGATGTACAATTTTAGAGAAGTCCTTTATGAACCTGCGATAGAAACCAACATGCCCCAAAAAACTTCGGATACCCTTCACAGAAACTGGAGGAGGCAACTTTTCAATCACCTCTATCTTCGCTCTGTCAACCTCAATACCTTTCTTGTAGATCCAGTGACCCAGTACTATACCCTCTTTAACCATGAAGTGACGTTTCTCCCAATTTAGCACTAAGTTGCATTCTTCACATCTCTTCAGCACACAACTCAAATGAGCTAAAAAGTCATCAAAGGAGTAACCTACTACAAAAAAATCATCCATGAACACCTCAATAGTGTCCTCCACCATATCTGAGAAAATCGACATCATGCATCACTGAAATATCACTGGTGCATTACATAACCCAAATAGTATCCTCTTGAAAGCAAACGTCCCATATGGACAGGTGAAAATGGTCTTCTCTTGGTCTTCAAGAGCAATCAAAATATGATTGTATCCCGAATAACTATTAAAAAAACAATACCATCCTTTACCAGCAAGATGGTCTAACATCTGATCCATTAATGACATTGGAAAATGGTCTTTCTTAGTCCAAGCATTCAGCTTTCTATAGTCAATGCACACATGCCAGCCTGTGACTGGCCTCATTGAAATCAACTCATTTTAATCATTTGGAACCACAGTGATTACACCTTTTTTAGGCACACAGTGAACCAGGCTCACCCACTTGCTGTCTACTGTTGACACCCAATTTTTGCCCTCCACAATTTTAGTTAATTATTTGAGCTTCTTCAATTTTAGCAATTTAAAATAATTGTTTTACAAAATTAAAATACTTTCAAGAAAATTTTGTCGTTTTATAATAAAAGAAATATTTTATATATCCTATAATAAGTACATTACATAATTCCAATATTTATTTGGAAAATTATTTTTTTAATATATAAAAAAAGTATTTAATTGATTTAGTATTTTATTTTATCAAAATCGGATATGTTATAGTCTAATTAATATAATTAATTTGTTTTATGAATTAATTATTTTACTTTGTTATGTTAAGAAGCTTGATTAGTTAATTAGATAATTAATTTATCTTATTTGAATTTCGTCCAAATCAATTGATTAAGTTTGGCTATAGTTGATAAATTTGGCCATATTTTAAACCTCTAATTTAACTCTCAATTGGACCCTTTAAATTAGTACAAAAGAATCAAGTCTGGCCCAACTTTTTTCTCCTAAACCGGCCCAATTCCCCTTATTTACCCATCAGAACACTACATACACAATTATACACTCCTTCCAAACTTAACACGCATCCTCACTTTCCCCAACAAAACCTACGCGCTTTTTCTTCTCTCCTCTTTCTCTCTCTTTGTTCGTTCCCAAAAGCATAAGAACAAACAACGACTCAACACCAAATGACATCAAATTCTCACCCAAACGACGCCAAAATCTTGAGGATTCTGTCCAAATTTTGATGTTTTTCAAATGTCCTCCATGACAGTACGAAGATGATGCGTTGTCCCTTCTAGAAACATCTAGAAATTGGACAGATGTCACCTCAAACGGGATTATTCCTCTGAATTTGTATGATTTCTCTAGCTCAGCCTTATCCTTGGAAGAAATTTGAATTCCCCCAAGTCCCACATCGGTTGTTCACTCAAGATTTTGGGATTATTGGGGTCCTATATAAACCCTATCCCGCACTGTTCATCCTTATGGTTTTGCCCAACCTCCTCCTGATTTCTGAAATTTTGTGAGCTCATGCTCATGATTTTAGAAAACTAGAGGAACTAGTTCAAATTTCACTAGTTTTTCTTTGCGATTCTGGCAAAATCGTGTTGGGAACGAGATTTGAAGATGGTGAAATCGTCTACCTCAACTCGTTCTTCCTAGTTGGCTTCTCAATAACAGGTAATTCTCCTCCTCCCTTTCCATTTTTTTTTGCATTAGCCTGTGTGTGTAGATTCTGCGTTTTAAGTTCAATAAATGGGTATCTTGCCATTTTACTATTTATTATTCATTTCGATTCCTAAAAATCATATAGCTATAAGTTTAGATTGGCAATGTTCTTTTGTTTAACTCCAGTGAAGATTCGTGGACTGAAAAGGCGTAAATTTTCTCTTGTTTGGCATTGATTTTTGACATAATTTCTACTTGTATTCTTTATAATTTTTTCTGCTTCGCTTAATGTTCTGTGCTAAATGATAGTATAGAATATGACTTTGTTTATTCAAATATCTTAATAGCTTTATGTTTTGGTTTATTTTGATTCTTGTATTTGTGATAGATTAGAATTTAGCTCATTTTATAATCCATGTTTGAGTTTGAAATTTCTCCTGTTGTGTGCTAATTGTCAGCCAGAACATTGATTTTGCATCATTACTTGAGCGTTAGTTCAAATTTCAAGACTTAGTAATTGTTTGACATCTCAGATTCACTGATTCAAGCAGATAGTTCTACACCTTTGGAAGTTTCTTGCCTGTCAATAGTCTAACGTATCTCTAAAATCATGATCGAATGTGTTTTAAAATAAAGAAGTATTGCCTCCTCTTCATCTTTTTTCTCTTTGTTGGATAATCTAGGAAGATACTCATTTAATCGGGGGAGGGGGGGGGGGGGGAATCTGCTTTAGTTATGAATGTTTGTTTGATTTTTACTTGTGTGTTAGAGCATGAAATCTGCCTCCCCATATTTCATTTGACTCATATGTGTTTATGCTCTGTCTTGGCCTGAAGGAAAGGTTGCATCCTCCTCGTCTTTCAGTCTCCAGTTCATGTTTTCCCTCTAGTTAAAGGAAAATGGTTTTAGAGTAGTCAAGTTAAATTCAATTGATGCGATTTAATTCAAGAAATAATCGTTTGGAGTGAGCAGTACTCAATACAAATTTATAATAAAGAATAAGGTGCAATTTACATGTATTAAATGTGCAGGTGATTTCAAAAATAGTAGAACCCTTCTTGATTCGTAGCAGGTCTTTGGTTATGAATCTGTGAATTTTCTAAGTGTGAGAGGTCTATTTTCAAGAACACGAATGTTTTGGATACCATCTATTTTCTTGGTGGAAGTAGTCGCCTTTTCTACGTTAAGTATGTTTGAAGAACAAATCTTTTAAAGTTTAAGTGATGGATTGAGTGTCCTGTGATGTTTTCAAAATCCTTTGTTCTTTTTTATGTTTGAATTCTCAAAGGCATATAGGATGATTATATTCAAGATATGATATAGTATAGTAAAAAATGATTATATCATGATTAATTACTTTAGTTCAAAGAAGCTGGAAAATGATCTTTCAAACAAGTGATTGAATACTTCTCCTGCATCTTACTGCTCTATTGCTTCCCCTCGCCCAAATCTGTCATTAATCCATAAAAGCATGTAGTTTCTTAATACGTCATGAGCTTCCGAAAAGCAATGCATAATTTTCTAACTTCAGTGCTTTCTTACACATGTTTTCTGTTAACTCTAGCTTAAGTTTTTTCTTAAAGACTTGATATCTATTAATTAGTCTGCACTATTTGTTGAATTGATAACTTTCAGTTGGTTTACTCGTTAATGAATGCTAATTTCCTCTACTCTCTGTGCTATTATCTTCCAAGTTGGGATAATATAAGTGAGTTAGCAAATGGTTAGTTAAGGTGTAGCCTCTATTAATAATCCCTAAATATAACCTCAACCTTCTGCTTACTCAAGTTGTAACCTGAAAATGAGTCCAAATCAGTTTATTATTATCTCCAGACTTGTGAGTCTTAAAGAGTGTCGTTAAGTTTAGAAGCCATGTGATAATGTGTGTAATTATTCTCTGTTCAATATGCTTATTCGTGTGCTTATTTTTGACTAGTGTTAATTGTGATCTGATTAGCCTAATGCAATATCTAATTCCTTTTTCGTTATTTTTCATGTATGAACTTCCCGAACGAGTCCAATTGGACTCCCCAACCTTGCATTTGTTCTTCTCCGAGTCAACTCCTCTATTCGGAAAGGGAAGCTAATATTTGATTGGAAAGTCTGTAGTATAATAAGCAGTAGAAGCAGATTGAAAAAGAGTTTAGCAGGAACCTGAACCTTCAAATAATAGCAGCAGCTCACGACAAAGAGCCAAACTTGGGAGTTCAATTTCAATTCTCTCTTTACTTGTTCATTTTGTATATTTATTCAATTGTTTAAATACCTAGCTCTTTATTAATCTAGATGAATCCTTGGAAGAGAAATTCTACCTTAAATTTGTTCGTTTACTTTGATTATTTAAATGACTCAATTTATGTAGGCAAACTTTAGCTACTAAGAATGACTTGAGAACTTCTTATGTTCTTTCATAGTTATTAAGTAGATTTAATTCACGTTTATGAGTTTGAACTAACCATTTAGTTCAAAATCTTGACTCGGATAAAATTGTTAAAATTAGAATTAATTTCAAACTTTAACATTCGAATCATTTCACTTTGGAATGAAATGAATGGAAAAGTAACGATTAAATTCTACTCATTTTTAATAAGATTTTCAAATAAACTTCAAGACCTTTTTCATAAGATAACTTAAGATTTTTAAAATTAGCCAAATATTTTAAATCCGTCGGGAATTACATTTTGTGGATTTTTGATAGTGCCTAACACCTTCTTACGAATTTAACTTGAACCCTTACTTAGATTCTGGTTTTCAATAAAGGTTTTTTTCCCTAAAAATACCTTTTTAAATGGTTTCTTATTTTTTTAAAATTAAAGGCTGCACTCTAGGCGGCTAGGAAGGCTCGCTAGACCAGCAGCCAGACCAAGAATGAATGTGTAATGATGGCGACTCTCTCTTTAAAATATTTTTCCAAAAGTTAATCAAATAAATAATTTTTTCACCACGAAGTTACGAAGTAGTTTTTGAATTTTCAAAATTGAACGTAACAGAATGACGACTCCGCTGGGGATTCATCTAGGTTCTAACCAAAAGGATTTTTATTTGTTTGGCTAACCTTTATTTGTAATAATTATTACTTTTTGCAATTATTTGTTTGTTTTAATTTATATTATTGCATTCATGGCATACAAGTTCCGCCAAATGACAAACTTAGACTGCATTAGGAAAAAGTGATTACGCGTGTCTTCGCGGTCACTTCTCCACTTAAAAAACCAAAATTCTCAAAACAATGAGCAATTAGTTGGTTCAAGGTTGGCCGGCACTTATTCATTGTCTCAACCCACAGTTGTCCACTCGGGTTTTCAGTCTTCTTTTAAAGCCCACTCTAGTCAACTAGCGTAGAGCAAAACCAAATCCAGTGAATAGGCATTGACCTAGATGTCTTAATATCGAACGGATGTTAAGTCCATTAGAAGGCCACCTTGCGTCTAATTGTCCCCCGATCGATAAAAGACAATCATCTAACTATTTGATAAATTTGAAGGATATACATGCCGAATTGTACGAACCATTATTCCTCAGGGTTGGAAATTTATTAATTTATAGATAGATCTTTAACCGAAAGGTGTTCGTAAATATCAAGTTCAAGAATGGAGGACCTCCAAGGTAGTTTAGTTTAGGATTGTTTCCCCTGCGTGGGACTGATATTATTTATTTTCCCCTTTCCTTATTGTGTATCTCCATTTAGTTTATTATAAATTTGTATAATATATTTTTGAGGCAATGTAATGTCTTACAAATGGCATATACGTCCTTCAAACGTTAGGCTTACCTTTGGCTTAAAAAGGTCACATATATGCTAGGACGCGTTATATATTGTTTATGTGCTAAATGTTACGTAATTTACTTTGTCCGTGCTTATTTCATTTGTGTGATTAAAATGCATATGTTTTGCTTTAAACATGACTAGTCCATTATTCCTTCCAATATCTTAGAGCATCATTAGGCATATAAACTTAAAATTTGAGTCTTCCTACAATAAAAGGGTCCATCGTCAACATCATTTTTAAAAATTTCAAGTTCTATATTTCAAAATTTCCAGAAATGTCATTAGGTCGCCCTTCAAATTCACATTGACCTTGTCATTCTTAAAAATCATCTTCTTACTGTAATGACCCTCCAGGTCATTTTCCATTTTTCATGCTTTTTCTGCGTCTCGATCTTTCCCTCAACGACTATAGGTAATTTATGACTTACCGAGACTGACGGCTCGGTGCCCGGGCTGTCCGTTAGGTTGTTATGACTTTTTCCCTGTTTTAACACTTAAAGTTGGTAAAAATCTTTGACTTTGGTCAACTTTCTTGGCAAACACGCTCAAAATTGAATTTCGATAATTTCGTTGGCTCTGGAACGGGGATTTTGGTCTAGTAGGACCATTGATTTGGGTCTGAGGGTTTCCATTTGGTTTTGTGCTGCTTTGTGTGTTTTCAAGTCAGTTTCGCTGGTAGGGTTGACTTTGGTCAACATTTGGAGAAGACAACCTCGAATGGAAATTCCGTCAGCTCAGTTAGCTCCGGAATGTCAACTTTGGGCTAGGAAGACCTTTGATTCAGGTCCCGAGGCTTCCAGACTTATTTTTGGATTTTGAGTTTTGAGTTGGTTTTGGGCGTGGGGCCTACTTTTTATTAAAACAATTTCTGTTGGGAGTTTCATTGATTCCATTAAGTCTGAAATACCATTTCTGGTAGGGTAGCATGGTTGGTTTATGTTTACGGGGTTTCGAATGAATCCCGAGGGTCCATCAGAAGATTTTTGGACTTGGGAAAATGCTGGTTGCTACATTAAGTTGTAGACCCCTTTGCTCTTTGCGATCGTGAGGATCCCAATGCATTCGAGATGGTCTAGTTTCTTGACCATCACATTCGCGAAGGGTGTCCTTCGTGTTCGCGAAGAAGCCGGCTGGGACTCGGCTTGGCTTCCTCTTTGCAAACACGGCCTGGACCATCGCGATCGCGATGGTTGGGCTAGCTGTTCCTCGCGAACGTGGGGTTTCTGTCACGATCGCGATGAAGGACCCCTGGCAGTTATATAATGTTTCAACTTTGTTTTCTCTTTCTGAATTCCGAGAAACACCATTGTCAAAGCTCCAAAGCTCTTAATTACAGCTTCCTTACTCAGTGTCCTTCATCCGGTAAGTTCCCTCATCACTCCTCTCCTCCTTCCGTGTTTATTCTCGTAATTGTCCCGCTATAACTCCATTGTTGTGAATACTTAAGGTTGGGGTGATCCTTGTGGGAAATCTTATTCCTTGGACTGCATGCTCGAAAATTCATGCAACTCACCTCCATGACGTATTCCTCATGTCGAGGTAGGTTCCCGCCTTTAATTCTGAGTTTTTTCCGTTTTAATTCCGTGAATTAGTAGCACTTTGGGGCTATTTTGGGCCCCGAATAGAGCTTCATTCGCACCCAAACTTTGTGCATGGGTTCCTTAACCCTCTGCGAGCATAGTTGTGATTTTTGTTTTCTGTTTCATTATGCGGGACCCGAGGATCATTTTTCTGAGCGGAATTTCTGGCCCATTTTTCCATATAGCAATATGGGTGTCATTCTTCTCATATTGATACCTAGATTATGTTCTTGATAGCATGGTAGCCTTTTGAGGTTGTTCGAAAGGGGAAGGCACATGAGTGACGATTCGTGCTTACAGTTCGGCCCCGAGGTAGGTTACAGTTTACCTTTTAGACTGAGTTTAGTTAGATAATATATATTTGTATGTTACTGGAACACTAGGTTGGATTTTAGATAGACTTTATGCTTGAATCCTGTTTATCACGTTAATTGGCCATTTTAGGTTTTTATCCTAGAACTGTATGTTATCCTTAGCCTAGGAGCTTGCTTCTTCTGTGTGACTAGTATAGGATCCTGAGCATGTTTTTAGGAGGCTTTAGAGGTAGAATAGAGTTTTCCCATGGTTTTCACTTTTATTTTTGCTTTACCGCTTTATTCTATCGTTGTGTGTAACTATGGGCCCGAGGCCATGGCTAGGATTTGGATGAAGTTCTAGGTTAGTTCTCTTGGTTTGGAGGGTACTCTTCCCCTGTTTGATTTGATGGCATGTTTTTCCTCTGTTTGTGAACTTTCATACTCATATCGCATGGAATATCATTGGTACAACATGGATGTGTTTTTCAAAGAGTTTTGGTTTGAAATGAGGCTTTACTACGGTTGTGGAGATTTCTGGACTTAAATAAAAATTACTTGAGTATTACTATAGGAGTTTGGAAAGAAGAGGAGAATCTACTATTTTATGCATATATTTATAGTTCATTGCGGTATTCTGGACCCCCGATGCGTTATTTCGAGTATTTTACTATTTCACATATATATATGCATAGTCCTATACCATATTCCGGGAGCCCGATGTGGTATTCTGGGTTTATATTATATTACATTAACTCACGCATCATCGTGCACCGCATTGTATTTGCTTTGGCACGTAGATTGACTCTGGTTGGCTTGATGTTGTTTTCCTTTTCTTTTGTTGGTTTATTGGCATGTCTCCGGCTTTATAACTAGATTTAGGTGGATCCTTGTATAGTTAGCTGCTTTCCTGTAATTTTTTTATATATATTATCTTTCTTCGCTCGGCTGGCCTATGATACCTACTGAGTACCCGTTGTCTTGGTACTCATACTACACTCTGCATCTTTTTTTCTAATGCAACACCTAGTACGAGCCACCCTCGCTGATCTCCTGTCGTTCGAGACCTGTTGCTGTTCGGATCGCGGTGAGCTCCCCGCGCTTTTGGAGACTTTACATGTTTTCCATCTTGTACATTCTGTCTGTATTTTGTATTTTTGATAGACATAATCTGTTGTATAGATATTCCTTACTTTAGTCACTCTTGTACTAGTGACATCAGGTTCGAGTTGGTTCTCGAGTTTGTTTTGTCTCATTGGTCACTTTAGGGCCTTCTTATGTATATTTTGTACGATGGTATGTATATATGCTATTGGCACTGTCTTTTCATTATGTCTTCCACTTTCCTTTAGTTTAATTATTATTTATTATCTTCCGCATATTTGGGTTAGGCTTGTCTACTGGGGGGTTATGTAGATGCTATCATGGCCCAGTTTTGGGTCGTGAGAGAGTGGTATCAGAGCTCTAGGTTCACCAGTCTCACCAGTACAAGAGCAAGGTGTCTAGTAGAGTCTCGTGGATTGGCGCGATGATGTCCATATCCAATCTATGAAAGGCTATAGGACATTCCCTAGGAAATACTTCATTTTGTTTGATTCCTTATCATGCTTAGTGGATTTGGTCAACTTCTGGGTATCTTTGTTTCACTCTTTTTCAGATGGTTTGGATGAGATCTGCAGCGGGTGAAGATGAGGCCCCTGCGCCTGAAGTTAGAGCCCTAGATAGGGGATGGGGTAGAGGTCGACCCAGAGGTCGAGGTAGGGCATGAGCTGTATCGCCAGCTTGGGCCCGGGCTAGACTACCATCACCAGAGCCTGAGGTTAGGGTGGATGAGGTTCAGTATGAGCCGGAGCATGTGGGACCAGCTGCTTCAGTATTGCAGGACACCTTGGTTCAATTGTTGGGGTTCCTCGAGGGTATGACTCCACCAATATCTTCACCGAGCACTCCAATTGGTTCTCAGGTTCGAGGTGAGGCTCAGACTTCAGCTCAGGCGGTAGCACAGGGTTTAGGAGCGCAGCCTGCTGCCGCGGCTTCCAGATTTGAGGTATTATTGGTCCCTGCAGTTGCTCCTCCTCTTCCAGCCATGCCAGTTATGTCTTGTGAGGAGCAGAAGATGCTTGGTAGGTTCTTTAGATTAGGTCCTCCGAGGTTTTCAGGTACTTCTAGGGAGAATGCGCACGAGTTTCTGACTAGCTGGCAGGGGAGGTTACATAATTTGGGGTTAGTTGAGTCTCATGGAGCCGATTACACCGCGTTTCAGCTGGATGGTCTAGTGAAATAGTGGTGGAGGTCATATGTTGCTTGTAGACCAGCCGGGTCACCTCCGCTTACTTGGGATCAGTTCTCTGCAACTTTTCTGGAGAAGTATGTACCACATAGCATGAGGGAGTGTCTGATGGATTAGTTTGCTGGGTTGGAGCAGGGCTCCATGACTGTGTTTGAGTATGAGGTTTGGTTCCATCAGTTGTCCAGACATGCCACTATGATTCTGCCCACCGAGCATGAGAGAGTACGCCAGTTTGTTCGAGGTTTGACATTGCATCTCCGCTTGGACATAGAGGATATGGTGGCATCGGGTCAGTCTTTTCTGGATGTAGTACATCACACCTACACTATTAAGGGCCTTCTTCATGAGGCCCAAGGGGGCAACGATAAGAGGCCCCGCCATCAGGGCAGTTTCAGCGGTTCACATGGCCGTGGTAAGGGCTACTATGATATAAGTCAGCACCAGCAGCATTTTCAGCCAAGCTGGCCTGTTCAGGCAGCATTACAGACTACTGAGGGTCAGAGTAGCTAGATTATCGTTCGTGCTCCACGAGGTGGTCATTCAGGGTCTGCAGGCCATAGTGGTCGTTCTAATTCACCCGGGTCTTTACAGTGGAGTACATAGGGTCGGGGTTGTTATGAGTGTGGCGAGATGGGCCACTTTGCTATAGAGTGCTCGATGGCACATCACCCCAGGTGATAAGATCAGTTGGTTCAGGCCGCTAGGGCTCTAGCACCTCCAGCTAGAGGCGGTTCACAGGGTAGTAGGGGTGGTCCCCAGGGTACTAGAGGTGCTCCTCAGTCTAGTAGGTCAGGTGGTCTTGGCGATCGAGGCCACATGTATGCAGTTCTGAGACGGACAGAGGTCGAGGCTTTAGATGTTGTGATCACAGGTATAATCTCCATTTGTCATCAGTCTACTTCTTCTTTGTTTAATCCGGGGTCTACATTCTTGTATGTATCTGCTTATTATGCTACTCGTCTGGGGTCTGCTTGTGAGTCCTTGCCTATGCCTTTGCATGTATCTACCCCAGTAGGTGACTCTTTAGTAGTGGATCAGGTGTATCAGGCTTGTGTGGTGACTATCTTGGGGTATGACACATGGGTAGACTTGGTTGTCCTTGATATGGTCGATTTTGATGTGATCTTGGGCATGTATTGGTTGCCTCCTTATCATGCGGTCTTGGATTGTTTTCCCAAGACCGTTACTCTTTTGATGCCTTGTATCCCTCCTATTACATGGAAGGGAGCCGATAGCCATATGCCGAGGGGAGTTATATCCTTTCTGAGTGCCCAACGACTGGTTGGGAAGGGGTGCTTAGCTTATCTTGCCTGCATCCGTGATACTAGTGCCACCACACCTCCCCTTGAGTCTATTCGTGTGGTTTATGAGTATTCAGATGTATTTCCTTCTGATCTTCCGGGTCTTCTGCCTAATCATGACATTGATTTTGGTATAGATGTCGAGCCGGGCACCAAGCCCATTTCCATTCCACCATATCGGATGGCACCTGCTGAGTTGAGGGAGCTTAAGGATTAGCTCCAGGATCTGTTGAGTAGAGGGTTCATCAGGCCTAGTGTGTCTTCGTGGGGTGCTCCGATTCTGTTTGTGAAGAAAAAGGATGGGTCTATGCGTATGTGTATCAACTACAGGTAGTTGAATAAGGTGACAGTTAAGAACAAATATCTGATTCCGCGTATTGATGACTTGTTTGACTAGCTACAGGGTGCAACAGTGTTCTATAAAATAGTTTTGAGGTCCGGTTATCACCAGTTGAGGATTAGCGCTGAGGACATCCCAAAGACTGCATTTAGGACTCGATACGACCATTATGAGTTCCTAGTCATATCTTTTAGGTTGACTAATGCTCCAACAACATTTATGGAGTTGATGAACCGTGTATTCAATGCTTACCTAGATTTGTTTGTGATTGTGTTCATAAACGACATTTTGATTTATTCAAGGAGTAGGGAGGAGCATGAGCAGCATCTTAGAGTTGTACTTCAGAATTTGCGAGACCACCAATCCAAGGATGGGATTATGGTAGATCTGGCGACGATTGCAGCAGTTCGTGATTGGGCTAGGCCTACTTCTCCTAACGAGGTTCATAGTTTTGTCAGGTTAGCAGGTTATTACTGATGGTTTGTGGAGGGATTTTCTTCGATAGCAGCTTCATTGACTAGATTGACTCAGAAAAATGTTCCCTTCCAGTGGTCAGATGAGTGTGAGGCGAGCTTTCTGAAGCTCAAGGCCTTATTGACTTCGGCTCCTGTTCTTACTCTTCCGATCGAGGGTCAGGGTTTCACTATTTATTGTGATGCATCAGGTATTGGTTTGGGTTGTGTGTTGATGCAGTAGGGTTGGGTTATTGCTTATGCTTCTAGACAATTAAAGGTTCAGGAGAGGAACTACCTGACACATGACTTGGAGTTAGCAACGGTAGTCTTCGCGTTGAAGATGTGGAGGCATTATCTTTATGGCATGCATTGTGAGATCTTTACTGACCATCGTAGTTTTCAGTACATCTTCATCCAGAAGGATCTAAATTTGAGGCAGCGTAGGTGGTTGGAGTTACTGAAGGACTATGACATCTCTATTCTCTATCATCTGGGCAAGGCAAACGTGGTAGCAGATGCCTTGAGCCGGAAGGCGGTGAGTATGGGTAGCTTGGCTTTCTTAGCTACAGAGGAGCGACCTTTAGCTTGGGTCATCCAGTCCTTGGCTAATAGGTTGGTTCGACTTGACATTTCGGAGCCGAGCCATATTCTTGCTTGTGTTGAGGTTAGGTATTCCTATTTGGAGCAGATCTGGGCATATCAGTTTGATGATGCGAGATTGAGGATCATTCATGACAAGGTGTTGAGTGGTGAGGCTAGGAAGGAGACTTTAGATTCAGAGGGTGTTTTGAGAATCGAGGGTCGTATCTGCATTCCTAGAGTTGGTGACTTGGTCAGATTGATACTGGATGAGGCTTATTGTTCTAGTTATTCCATTTATTCCTGGGCAGCTAAGATGTATCATGAATTGAGGCAGCACTACTGGTGGTGTGGGATGAAAGGGGATATTTCGGCTTTCATATCCAGGTGCTTGAACTGTCAGCAGGTGAAGTTCGAGCACCAGAGGCCAGGTGGTTTATCACAGAGGTTACCCATTTTGGAGTGGAAATGGGAGCGTATATCCATGGATTTTGTAGTCGGATTGCCACGTACTTTGCAGAGATTTGATGCTATTTGGGTTATTATGGATAGGTTCACAAAGTCTGCCCACTTTTTGCCGGTTCAGACTTCCTACAGTTCTGAGAGGTTGGCCCAGATCTATATTCGAGATATTGTCCGTTTACTTGGGGTGCCAGTTTCTATCATCTCCGATCGAAGTACTCAGTTCACTTCGCACTTTTGGCAATATATCCAGAGAGAGTTGGGTACTAGAGTTGAGCTTAGCACCACTTTTCATCCGTAGACAGATGGTTAGTCAGAGCGTATCATTCAAGTTCTGGAGGATATGCTGTGAGCCGATGTTATTGATTTTGGTGGTCAATGGGACCAATGTTTAGCTTTCGCAGAGTTTGCATATAATAATAGTTATCATTCTAGCATTCAGATGGCTCCGTTCGATGCATTGTATGGTAGACGGTGCAAATCTCCAGTAGGTTGGTTTGATGCTTTTGAGGTTAGGCCATGGCGTAGCGATTTGCTTCGTGATTCTATGGATAGAGTTCGGGTTATTCAGGAGAGACTTTGTTCTGTCCAGAGTAGGAAAAAGAGCTATGCTGACCGAAGTGTTTGAGATCTAGAGTTTATGGTTAGTGACAGTGTGTTCCTTCGGGTATCGCCCATGAAGGGCGTGATGCAGCTCGGGAGGAAGGGGTAGCTCAGTCCGAGGTTCATTGGTCCATTTGAGATTCTTCGTCGTATTGGAGGGGTTGCTTATGAGTTAGCCTTGCCTCATGCTCTTTCTAGTGTTCATCCGGTATTCCATGTTTCTATACTGCGATGGTACATTCCGGATGAGTCTCATGCACATCAGTTAGAGTCGGTTCAGTTGGATGAGTCCTTAGCCTTTGAGGAGGAGCGTATTACTATTTTGGATAGGCATGTTAGGAAGATGAGGTCCGAGGATATTCTGTCAGTTAAGGTTTAGTGGCGGCATCGTCCTATCGAGGAGGCTACTTGGGAGATCGACACCGACATGCGGACCCATTATCGTCGTTTTTTGAGTCTTCAGGTACTATCCTTTTTCTAACTTTCGCGGACGAAAATTCTTTTAGTAGTGGATGTTGTAATGACCCTCTAGGTCTTTTTCTATTTTTCATGATTTTTCTGTATCTCGAGCTTTCCCTCAGCGGCTAGAGGTCATTTATGACTTGCCGGGACCGACAGCTCGGTGCCCGGGCTGTCCGTTAGGTCGTTATGGCCATTTCCATGTTTTAGCATGTAAAGTTGGTCAATCTTTGACTTCAATCAACTTTCTTGGCAAACACACTCGGAATCGAATTCTGACAGTTCCGTTGGCTCCGGAAAGGGGATTTCGGTCTAGTAGGACCATTGGTTTGGGTCTGAGGGTTTTTGGTTTGGTTTTGTGCTGCTTTGTGTGTTTTCAAGTCAGTTTGGCTAGTAGAGTTGACTTTGGTCAACATTCGGAGAAGAAGGCCTCGGATGGAAATTTTGTCAGCGCCGTTAGCTCTGGAATGTCAACTTTGGGCTAAAGGGACCTTTGGTTCTGGTCTCGAAGCTTCCAGACTTTTTTTGGGTTTTTAGTTTCGAGTTGATTTTAGGCGTGGGGCCCACTTTTCATTAAAATAATCTCCGTTGAGAGTTTCATCGATTCCATTGAGTCCAGAATGCCATTTCTGGTAGGGTAGCATGGTTGGTTTATGTTCACGAGGTTTCGGATGAATCCCGAGGGTCCGTTGAATGATTTTTGGACATGGGGAAAATGCTGGTTGCTGCATTAAGTTGCAGACCCCTTTGCTCTTCGCGATCGCAAGGATCTTATTGCATTCGCGATGGTCTAGTTTCTTGACCATCGCATTTGTGAAGAGTGTCCTTCGCATTCGTGATGAAGCCGGCTGGGACCCAGATTGGCTTCCTCTTCGCGAACGTGACCTGGACCAGCGTAATCGCGATAGTTGGACCAGCTGTTCCTCGCGAATGCGGGGGTCCTGTTGCGATCACGATGAAGGACCCCTGACAGTTATATAAAGTTTCAACTTCGTTTTCTCTTTCTAAATTTCGAGAAACACCATTGTCAAAGCTCCAAAGCTCTTATTTCCAGCTTCCTTTCTCAGTGTCCTTCATCCGGTAAGTTCCCTCGTCACCCCTCTCCTCCTTCTGTGTTTATTCTCGTAATTCTCCCGCTAAAACTCCATTGTTGTGAATTCTTATGATTGGGGTGATCCTTGTGGGAAATCTGATTCCTTGGGTTGCATGCTCAAAAATTCGTGCACCTCACCTCCGTGACGTATTCATCTTGTCGAGGTAGGCTCCCGCCTTTAATTTTGAGTTTTTCCCATTTTAATTCCGTGAATTAGTAGCACTTCGGGGCTGGTTTGGCCCCAAATCAAGCTTCGTTCATGCCCAAACTTTGGGCATGGGTTCCTTAACCCGCTGCGAGCATAGTTGTGATTTTTATTTTTTGTTTCATTGTGCGAGCCCCGAGGGTCATTTTTTCGACCCAATTTCCAGCCCATTTTTTCGCATAGCAATATGGGTGTGATTCTTCTCGTCATGACACCTAGATTATGTTCTTGATAACGTGGCAGCTTTCTGAGGCTGTTCGGAAGGGGAAGACACACGAGTGACGGTTCGTGCTTGCAGTTTGACCCTGAGGTGGGTTACGGTTTACCTTTTAGACTGAGTTTAGTTAGATAATATATATTTGTATGTTACTGGAATGCTAGGTTGGATTTAAGATAGACTTTAGGCTTGAATCCTGTTTATCACGTTAATTGGCCATTTTAGGTTTTAATCCTAGAACTGTATGTTATCCTTAGCCTAGGAGCTTGCTTCTTCTGTGTGACTAGTATAGGATCCTGAGCATGTTTTTAGGAGGCTTTAGAGGTAGAATAGAGTTTTCCCATGGTTTTCACTTTTATTTCTGCTTTACCGCTTTATTCTATCGTTGTGTGTAACTATGGGCCCGAGGCCATGGCTAGGATTTGGATGAAGTTCTAGGTTAGTTCTCTTGGTTTGGAGGGTACTCTTCCCCTGTTTGATTTGATGGCATGCTTTTCCTCTGTTTGTGAACTTTCATACTCATATCGCATGGAATATCATTGGTACAACGTGGATGTGTTTTTCAAAGAGTTTTGGTTTGAAATGAGGCTTTACTACGGTTGTGGAGATTTCTGGACTTAAATAAAAATTACTTGAGTATTACTATGGGATTTTGGAAAGAAGAGGAGAATCTACTATTTTATGCATATATTTATAGTCCGATGTGGTATTACGGACCCCGATGCATTATTCAGGGTATTTTACTCTCATATATACATATTTATAGTCTGATGCGGTATTCTGGACCCTCGATGTGTTATTCTGGGTATTTTACTATTTCACACACACACACACACATATATATATATATATGCATAGTCCGATGCGGTATTTCGGGAGCCCGATGAAGTATTCCAGGTTTATATTATATTGCATTCACTCATGCATCATCGTGCACCGCATTGCATTTGCTTTGGCACGTGGATTGACTCTGGTTGGCTTGATGTTGTTTTCCTTTCCTTTTTGTTTTGTTGGTTTATTGGCATGTCTCCGTCTTTATAACTAGATTTAGGTGGATCCTTGTATAGTTAGCTGCTTTCCTGTAATCTATTTATATATATTATCTTTTTGCGCTTGGTCGGCCTACGATGCCTACTGAGTACCCGTTGTCTTGGTACTCATACTACACTCTGCATCTTTTTTTCTGATGCAACACCTAGTACAAGCCTCCCTCGCCGATCTCCTGTCGTTTGAGACCCATTGTTGTTCGGATCACGGTGAGCTCCCGGCGCCTTTGGAGACTTTACATGCTTTCCATCTTGTACATTTTGTCTATATTTTGTATTTTTGATAGACAACATCTATTGTATAGCTACTCCTTACTTTAGTCGCTCTTGTACTAGTGACACCAGGTCCGGGTTGGTTCTCGAGTCTATTTTGTCTCATTAGTCACTTTAGGGCCTTCTTATGTATATTTTTGTATGATGGTATGTATATGTGCTATTGGCCCTGTCTTTTCGTTATGTCTTCTGCTTTATTTTAGTTTAATTATTATTTATTATTTTCCGCATGTTTGGGTTAGGCTTGTCTACTGGGGGGTTATGTAGACGCCATCATGGCCAGGTTTTGGGTCGTGACACTTACCCATAATTATGGTCAGAGTTACCAAAATACCCTATCAATTTATAAGTCAATCACAATGTTAGGGCTCCGTTACCCTCAAATCTCATAACACATTCCTACTTTATATTTTCTCCCAGAATTTCAACTCGTATTACCGAAATTGAGCATAAACATTTATACCTTTCTTCAAATGGCTCACTTTATTTAAAGTCCTCTCCTTTTATCCCAAGACTCTTGAATGACCAAATTTCATCCATTCAATCATCTTTCAAAAGTCTCAGACTAGTCTTGTTTTGAGCAAAATAAATGTCATTTGTTGCTTTGATTAATTATTAAGATCAATAGACTGACACTTTTACCCTTTGAGTGTTTTTCTTTCTCTAGAGAGGCTGATTTGTGTTGGTAATCAAACTTGCTCACTTCACAAAGATCGAAGAAAGCAATTTCAAGTACTTGCTGGTAGAACATCCTTATTTTACATGGTCCAAGGTCAATAAAGTTACTACAGACTCACCATTTCTTATTTGGGCTACCAAAAAAATTCGTTCAACTATGGACTCCAGTTTGATCAACACAATCACTTCATCTTAGATAATCCCCCTTTGACTGTCGCAATAGACTCTGGCACGTCAGCAAGATCAGAATAAACTCCAGAGGTCGTTGCTAGTCTAGAGCAACAGATTGGTGAATTAAGGTTTATTGTGATGCAAAATAAAGCTATTTCTCAGAATCCACCAAACGTGACCCTACCTCCTGATGTTCATCAAAAGGGGCCTATGTTTCCAACCTCGGATGAGTTTGATTAGGGAGATCATTTCACTACTTCTCAACAAGTACAAAATGCTCATGCTTCTCAAAATGTTCCCCTTGTGTACACATTTGCTCCTCCAAAGGCTCATAATGTATCGATGACACATTATGCTCTGTCAGTGTACACTTATACCACCACTCCACCTATGACACGAACTCAAGGGCTATGTCGCATAGATGCTGATCGCTATGTTGAAACTGAAAATGAGACAAAAGCGGCCAATGATGAAATAATGAATAGAAAGCTCAAAAGTTTGGAAGATGCTATGAGAAGTCTTCGTGGGCTAGGTAATAACCAAAGTGTGACATATGAAGAGTTATGTGCATTTCCTGAGATTGAGTTGCCACCGGGTTACAAGATTCTAAAATTTGAAAAGTTTGATGGTTCTGGAAATCCTTTCTTCCACTTGAAGGTCTATTGTGAAAAGTTGATTGGTGTGGGAAAGAATGAAGGCATAAGAATCAAGTTATTTAATCAAAGTTTGAGTGGAAAGGCTTTAGAGTGGTACTCTAAGGAGGATGTAACCAAATAGAATTCGTGGGATGATTTGACAAACGCTTTTGTGGATCACTACAAGTTTCATGTTGAGATCGCTCCTGATAGAATCTCTATTACAAAGCTAAGGCAGAAATCTACTGAAAGCTTCCGCAGTTATGCCATACGTTGGAGAGAAGAAGCATCCATGGTATACCCCCCTATGGAGGAAGCAGAAATGATCACTTACTTTATTCAGGCTGTGGACCTAGAATTTTATGAACGAATGATAACAATGAGTAGAAAAACTTTTGCCGAAATTATCAAAACCAGAGAAATGATTGAAGATGGCCTCAACACTGGAAAAATAACAAATTTCACAGCATTGCAGTCCGCTAATAAGGCTTTCCAAAGTGGCTCTTTTGGAAATGGGAAGAAAAAAGAGAAAGAGGTTATGGGAGTGATGACTCGAGGAGGTACCTCATATCACCAACAACCTTCAGATTCACCATATCCAGTCTACAATGAAACATATCATGCTCAACGCCCTTCAAAAAATCTCTACAACAACGCACCTCGTACCAACTATGAAAGGAAACCTCCAAGGGTGTTCACGCCTTTAGCAGAATCACTAACTCAACTTTATGAGAGGTTGAAAGCAGCTGGGATACTTCATCCTGTAGAAGCAAAATGAGTAAATACTTTAGCTAATTGGTATGATCTGGATAAACGGTGTGCTTACCATTCTGAGGTTGTTGGGTATGATACTGAGAAGTGTATCACCCTGAAACACAAAATCCAAGACCTGATTGATAACAAGGTGATAACACTCGCAGAAGCTCCAACAAATAAGAATGATAATCCATTACCAAATCATAAGAAGTGACTCTTTGCATGATCAGTTGCAAAGAAGTTTAAAGTTTTCTCGAAGTCGCACTTTTGGCATCCTTCGTTTTTTATGTTATCATTTTCTTTTCTTATATTTGCACTTTGTCGTTTTATTTCCCTATAATCGTGTTTTATGTTTTGATTTTCTTGTAATTGCATTTTTACTTGTAATGTGAACTACGTTTGACCTGATTTTCCTAGTGGAATACGTAGGCACCACACCGGCTCAATCATACCCCCCGTAATATTTCCATTTCCTTCTATAATGGAAACTGGGGTAGAATTTTTGAGAGGATCTCAAAAATTTGCTAGAAGAAGATTTTCTTCAACAAGTCAGAATTGGAGATCACATTAAAGCATGCAACTGGAGCAGAATTTTTGAGAAGATCTCAAAAAATTCTACGAAACTTGACATTTGAACACTGAAAATTGTTGAAGCTGCAACTGTGTAGAATTTTTGAGATGGATCTAAAAAATTCCATATTAAGCGACAACAAAATCTACAAAGAAATTCAAGAGTTTTCTGTGTCTTAGACTAGGGAAGAATTTTTTAGGAAGGTCCTCAAAAATTCTATCAAAACTGCATTTCAAGACCAGACAAGTGTGCCAATCAAGTATAAGAAGGAGCACCAGGAGAGCAAGGCAAAACCAACACGAATCAGTTTCTCAAAACTAAGAATTTTTCTTTGGTTGCAGGAAAAAGAAAGTCACAAAATTGACAATACCAAGATCACCAAGCGTGATAGAAAATAGTGATGGACTTTCCAGATAACTTCTCTTCTCATTTTATCTCCTAAATTTATTCCTGTCATTTTATTATAATTTTAACACTTTCTCTAAACTTTGTAGGGAAAATAGTCGGGCACAATGACTCCGACTTGGAGATATCTGTAATGACCTTTCTAGTCATTTACATGTTTTTGCCTTTATTGTACCATTAGAGCTTGCTTGTAGAGGCCCCAAGTCATTTATGGCTTGCTGGGATCGGTAGTTCAGTGCTCGGGCCGTTTGTTTGGCCTTTTTGGCCGTTTCTTGTTTTAGAGCTTTAGGCTTTTGAAATCGTTGACTTCAGTCAACATTCTTGGTGAACATTCTCAGAATCGAATTCTGACAATTTTGTTAGCTCTGAAGCGTGGACTTTGGTCTAGTGGGACCTTTGGTCGGGATCCGGGAACTTTTCAGCTTGGAATTCTCTCGCGTTCTGTGTTTTCAGGCCAGTTGGGCTTCCTTGGTTGACTTTGGTCAACATTTGGAGAAGAGCTCCTTGGATGAAAATTCCGTCAGTGCTGATAGCTCCAAAATGTCGAGTTTAAGCTAGAGGGACCATTGGTTCTAGTTTCGAGGCTTCCGGACTTGATTTTGGCCCTTGGGTTCCATTTTGGGAATAGTTGGCTAAAGGTTAATTTTGGATGTGGAGCCCACTTTTCATTAAATCGACCTCCAATGAGATTTTCTTTGATTCCATTGGATCCGAAATGCCGTTTCTAGTCGAATAGTTCAGTTCATTTGTGTTCTCGCGACCCCGAATGCCTTTCCGGGGGTCCATAGTGTAAAATTTTGCCTTAGGTTGGTTGCTGGTTGCTGGTGTGGGCAGCAGTGTGCGCCTCAGCACCCTGGTGCGTCTGTGCCTTCTGCGCCTCAGCGCCCTGGCCGCCTGTGCCCTGGTGCGCCTGTGCTCTGGCCACTCTGGTGTGCCTGCGCCCTAGCCGCCCTGGTGCGCCTGGGCCGCCCTGGACCCTGGGCGCTGGCAGCTTAAATAGCTGGCCAGCCCTCTCTTTCCATTCGTTTCTAAAAACCCAAAAACGATAGTCTCCATCAAAATAGCTCCTAAAAACCTCCATATCACCATTGTTCATCCCAACTACTTGGAGGATAATATTTTGTCAATCCTTGCTCGTTTGTGGACTCCTAAATCCGGTAAACCCTCTCTTTCAATTCCGAATTCTCCATGGATGATGAACCCAAAACCTCCATAACTCACCTTGATCATTTCCAACAGCTTGGGGGTTAATATTTTCTGAATCTTGAGCATTTGTTGGCTTCTAAATCGGGTAAGTTCTTTGGTTATTTTTCCGATTTCTTTCAAGAATTTAATTCTTTAAATTCCTTGATTTGTGGGCTGTTTTGACACTACTAAAAAAACTGTGAATACCGACCTCAAAATTACCGACCTCCTATGGAAGTCGGTAATTTCCGACCTCCGGAAGTCGGTATTGTTAAAAACAAAAAATTATTTTATTTTCTTAAGAAAACCGACTTCAAGATGTCGGTTTATTTGGAAAAAAATGCGGGAAAACCAAATACCGACCTCCGATGGTCGGAAACTTTCCCAGAAAAAAATAAAATTAAGAAAAACCGATCTCTTGTAGTCGGTATCGAATTAGTAAATAAAAAATAAAATTTAAATTTATGTCAATTAAATATAAAAAAATGAAAAAAAGAAATATTTTTAATAACTTTTAAATAAACCGACCTCCGGATGTCGGTTTTTTGAAAGATAAAAAACAAAAAAACAAATTAATACCGACTTCCTGATGTCGGTAATATTAAATTTACATAATTGATTTTATTTACCTTAAATTATTCTCATAGTGACTTCCCGAAGTCGGTATTTATTTTATATTTTTTATTTAATTATTTTATTTATATTATAAAATAAAAATAATATTAATACCGACATTCAGAGGTCGGTATTATTTATTTAACATAATTAATTTTATTTTCATTAAAATTAAAGGTAATACCGACCTCCGGAGGTCGGTATTTTACTTTTATTTTCATTAAAATTAAAGGTAATACCGCCCTCCGGAGGTCGGTATTTTACTTTTATTTAATTATTTTGAATAAAATCGACCTCCGGATGTCGGTATTACCTTTAAAATATTTGTAAAATCACTATTTTTCTATTGTGTATAACACTAAGGGGTCGTTTGGTAGCTAGTTAAAGTTATATAGGTATTAGTAATGTAGTAGATATTAGTTATGAGGTAATATCTATATATTATTTATACATGTATTAAGTTATGTTAGAGATAGTTATTCATGTATTAATTATACAAGTATTACTTATTCCACTTCTATATTCCTGTATAAGATAATACATAGATTCCCTCATAACTTATACATCGTCTTGAATATACATATGTCTCGTCAGTGATATATATACGTATATATATATATATATAGTACGTATTCAAAAGCTATTAACCGACGATAATCATATCCAAATACGTAGTATGGATCATATATATATACGTACATATGAGTTAATATACGATCATGAGAGAAATGTAATTAACCAAGTCCTATATATTATATATAATAATGATCCATCGTCTTGAATATATGTCTCGTCTAGTGATGTACGTATCTACATAGTACGTATTCAAAAGCTAATTAACCAATCGATATATAATCCATAACCAAGTAGTATGGAATATGTTGTATATTACGTACATATGAGTTAATATATGATCATTGAATATAATTAATACATGTCGGTTTATTTGGGGAAAAAATGCGAGAAAACCAAATACCGACATCCGATGGTCGGAAATTTTCCCAGAAAAAATAAAATTAAGAAAAACCGACCTCTTGTAGTCGGTATCGAATTAGTAAATAAAAAATAAAATTTAAATTTATGTCAATTAAATATAAAAAAATGAAAAAAAGAAATATTTTTAATAACTTTTAAATAAACCGTCCTCCGGAGTACAGTTATTTATAAGATAAAAAACAAAAAAAACAAATTAATACCGACTTCCTGATGTCGGTAATATTAAATTTACATAATTAATTTTATTTACCTTAAATTATTCTCATAGTGACTTCCCGAAGTCGGTATTTATTTTTTATTTTTTATTTAATTATTTTATTTATATTATAAAATAAAAATAATATTAATACCGACATTCAGAGGTCGGTATTATTTATTTAACATAATTAATTTTATTTTCATTAAAATTAAAGGTAATACCGACATCCGGAGGTCGGTATTTTACTTTTATTTTCATTAAAATTAAAGGTAATACCGACCTCCGGAGGTCGGTATTTTAGTTTTATTTAATTATTTTGAATAAAATCGACCTCCGGATGTCAGTATTACCTTTAAAATATTTGTAATAATCACTATTTTTCTATTGTTTATAACACTAAGGGGTCGTTTGGTAGCTAGTTAAAGTTATATAGGTATTAGTAATGTAGATATTAGTTATGAAGTAATCTATATATTATTTATACATGTATTAGTTATGTAGAGATTAGTTATTCATGTATTAATTATACAAGTATTACTTATTCCACCTTCTATATCCTGTATAAGATAATACATAGATTCCCTCATAACTTATACATCGTCTTGAATATACATATGTCTCGTCTAGTGATATATATACGTATATATATATATATATATATATATATATATATATAGTACGTATTCAAAAGCTAATTAACTGATCGATAATACATATCCAAATACGTAGTATGGATACATCATATATTACGTACATATGAGTTAATATACGATCATTGAGAAATGTAATTAACCAAGTCCTATATATTATATATAATAATGATCCACCATCTTGAATATATGTCTCGTCTAGTGATGTACGTATCTACATAGTACGTATTCAAAAGCTAATTAACCAATCGATATATAATCCATAACCAAGTAGTATGGAATATGTTGTATATTACGTACATATGAGTTAATATACGATCATTGAATATAATTAATACATGTCGGTTTATTTGGGGAAAAAATGCGGGAAAACCAAATACCGACCTCCGATGGTCGAAAATTTTCCCAGAAAAAATAAAATTAAGGAAAACCGACCTCTTGTAGTCGGTATCGAATTAGTAAATAAAAAATAAAATTTAAATTTATGTCAATTAAATATAAAAAAATGAAAAAAAGAAATATTTTTAATAACTTTTAAATAAACCGTCCTCCGGAGTACAGTTATTTATAAGATAAAAAACAAAAAAAAACAAATTAATACCGACCTACTGATGTCGGTAATATTAAATTTACATAATTGATTTTACTTACCTTAAATTATTCTCATAGTGACTTCCCGAAGTCGGTATTTATTTTTTATTTTTTATTTAATTATTTTATTTATATTATAAAATAAAAATAATATTAATACCGACATTCGGAGGTCGGTATTATTTATTTAACATAATTAATTTTATTTTCATTAAAATTAAAGGTAATACCGACCTCCGGAGGTCGGTATTTTACTTTTATTTTCATTAAAATTAAAGGTAATACCGACCTCCGGAGGTCGGTATTTTACTTTTATTTAATTGTTTTGAATAAAATCGACCTCCGGATGTCGGTATTACCTTTAAAATATTTGTAATAATCACTATTTTTCTATTGTGTATAACACTAAGGGGTCGTTTGGTAGCTAGTTAAAGTTACATAGGTATTAGTAATGTAGATATTAGTTATGAGGTAATCTATATATTATTTATACATGTATTAGTTATGTAGAGATTAGTTATTCATGTATTAATTATACAAGTATTACTTATTCCACCTTCTATATCCTGTATAAGATAATACATAGATTCCCTCATAACTTATACATCGTCTTGAATATACATATGTCTCGTCTAGTGATATATATACGTATATATATATATATATAGTACGTATTCAAAAGCTAATTAACCGATCGATAATACATATCCAAATACGTAGTATGGATACGTCATATATTACGTACATATGAGTTAATATATGATCATTGAGAAATGTAATTAACCAAGTCCTATATATTATATATAATAATAATCCATCGTCTTGAATATATGTCTCGTCTAGTGATGTACGTATCTACATAGTACGTATTCAAAAGCTAATTAACCAATCGATATATAATCCATAACCAAGTAGTATGGAATATGTTGTATATTACGTACATATGAGTTAATATACGATCATTGAATATAATTAATACATGTCGGTTTATTTGGGAAAAAAATGCGGGAAAACCAAATACCGACCTCCGATGGTCGGAAATTTTCCCAGAAAAAATAAAATTAAGAAAAACCGACCTCTTGTAGTCGGTATCGAATTAGTAAATAAAAAATAAAATTTAAATTTATGTCAATTAAATATAAAAAAATGAAAAAAAGAAATATTTTTAATAACTTTTAAATAAACCGTCCTCCGGAGTACAGTTATTTATAAGATAAAAAACAAAAAAAACAAATTAATACCGACTTCCTGATGTCGGTAATATTAAATTTACATAATTAATTTTATTTACCTTAAATTATTCTCATAGTGACTTCCCGAAGTCGGTATTTATTTTTTATTTTTTATTTAATTATTTTATTTATATTATAAAATAAAAATAATATTAATACCGACATTCAGAGGTCGGTATTATTTATTTAACATAATTCATTTTATTTTCATTAAAATTAAAGGTAATACCGACCTCCGGAGGTCGGTAGTTTACTTTTATTTAATTATTTTGAATAAAATCGACCTCCGGATGTCGGTATTACCTTTAAAATATTTGTAATAATCACTATTTTTCTATTGTGTATAACACTAAGGGGGCGTTTGGTAGCTAGTTAAAGTTATATAGGTATTAGTAATGTAGATATTAGTTATGAGGTAATCTATATATTATTTATACATGTATTAGTTATGTAGAGATTAGTTATTCATGTATTAATTATACAAGTATTATTTATTCCACCTTCTATATCCTGTATAAGATAATACATAGATTCCCTCATAACTTATACATCGTCTTGAATATACATATGTCTCGTCTAGTGATGTATATATATATATATATAGTACGTATTCAAAAGCTAATTAACCGATCGATAATACATATCCAAATACGTAGTATGGATACGTCATATATTACGTACATATGAGTTAATATACGATTATTGAGAAATGTAATTAACCAAGTCCTATATATTATATATAATGATCCATCGTCTTGAATATATGTCTCGTCTAGTGATATATGTATATACATAGTACGTATTCAAAAGCTAATTAACCAATCGATATATAATCCATATCCAAGTAGTATGGAATATGTTGTTTATTACGTACATATGAGTTAATATACGATCATTGAATATAATTAACCAAGTTATTCTATGTACTATAATGATCCGTCGTCTTGAATATATGTCTCGTCTAGTGATGTACGTATATATATAGTACGTATTCAAAAGCTAATTAAATAATCGATAATCCATCCAAGCAGTGGAATACCATTGTATTACGTACACACGAGGTAATATACGATTGTTGAGTAATGTAAATAACCAAGTCCTATATATATAGTAATGATATGTCGTATTGAATATATGTTTTTTTGTGGCGATATTATACGTATATATATAGTACGTATTCAAAAGCTAATTAACCAATCGATAATCCATCCAAGTAGCTAGTATGGAATACATTGTATTACGTACATATATGAGGTAATATACGATCGTTGAGTAATATAATTAATCAAGTCCTGTATATTAAATGGTCCATCTTGAATATATATGTCTCGTTTTTAGTGATGTATGTTTATATATATAGTACATATTCAAAAGCTAATTAACTAATCGACAATTAATCCAAGTAGCTAATGGAATACGTTGTATTACATACATATGAGGTACTATACGATGATGATCGTTGAGTAATATAATTAACCAAGTCCTATATATATAGTACGTATTCAAAAACTAATTAATTAATCGATTGATAATCCATTCAAGTAGTATGAAATACATTGTATAGTAGCATAATCATTGAGAAATGTAATGAATCAATAATGTATCCGAGTTTATGAAATATGTTGATGATTAAATAATTTCTATTCATTACTTTTAATTTTTTTTAAAAACCGACCTCAAGTGGTCGGTTTTATCAAAAAATACATTATTAAAAAATTATTTTTTAGTAAAACCGACCTCAATTGGTCGGTTTTTAAAATTTTTTTTATAACTTTATTTTATTACCTAAAGTTAATACCTAAAGTTATTTTACCTAAATTTTTTTATAACTCACACACACTCTCTCTCCCTGCTGCTGGAGGCTGCTGCCGCTGCTGCTGCTGGAGGCTGCTGCCGCTGCTGCTGCTGCTGCTGCTGGAGGCTGCTGCCGCTGCTGCTGCTGGAGGCTGCTGCCGCTGCTGGAGGCTGCTGCTGCTGGAGGCTGCTGCCGCTGCTGGAGGCTGCTGCTGCTGGAGGCTGCTGCTGCTGCTGGAGGCCGCTGCCGCCTGTCGCCGTCGCTGTTGCTGCTCCGGTGGGGGTCCATCAAGGTAAGTAATTTTAATTTTCTTGTTAATTAATTATAGTTATTAAATTAGGGTTTATCATTGTTAATTTTAGTTACTAAATTAGGATTTATCATTTAACTAGGGCATGTCATTGTTAATTTTAGTTACTAAATTAAGATTTATCATTTAATTAGGGTTTATTATTGTTAATTAGTTTGTCTTATATGGTGGATGTGAACTAGTGAATTTGAATAGTGAAGTAGTGAATTGAAAATGTGAACTAGTGACTTAGAATAGTGAAGTATAATGACTTGAAATTATGAACAAGTGACTTAAAATAATGAAGTGTATTAAGTTAAAATTTTGAACTAGTGACTTAAAATAAGTAAAGTGTAGTTAGTTGTTAGTTGAAATTTTGAACTAATGACTTAAGATTGTGAAGTGTAGTAAGTTGAAATTTTGAACTAGTGACTTAAAATAGTGAAGTGTAGTGAGTTAAAATTTTGAACTAGTGACTTAAAATAAGTAACATGTAGTTTGTATTAAGTTATAATTTTGAACTAGTGACTTAAAATAAGTAAATGATAGTTTGCATTAAGTTGAAATTGTGAACTAGTGACTTAAAATAAGTAAAGTGTAGTTAGTTGTTTGTTGAAATTTTGAACTAGTGACTTGAAATTGTGAAGTGTAGTAAGTTAAAATTTTGAACTAGTGACTTAAAATAAGTATAGTGTAGTTAGTTGTTAGTTGAAATTTTGAACTAATGACTTAAGATTGTGAAGTGTAGTAAGTTGAAATTTTGAACTAGTGACTTAAAATAGTGAAGTGTAGTAAGTTAAAATTTTGAACTAGTGACTTAAAATAAGTAACATGTAGTTTGTATTAAGTTATAATTTTGAACTAGTGACTTAAAATAAGTAAATGATAGTTTTCATTAAGTTGAAATTGTGAACTAGTGACTTAAAATAAGTAAAGTGTAGTTAGTTGTTAGTTGAAATTTTGAACTAGTGACTTGAAATTGTGAAGTGTAGTAAGTTAAAATTTTGAACTAGTGACATAAAATAAGTATAGTGTAGTTAGTTGTTAGTTGAAATTTTGAACTAGTGACTTGAAATTGTGAAGTGTAGTAAGTTAAAATTTTGAACTAGTGACTTAAAATAAGTAAAGTGTAGTTAGTTGTTAGTTGGAATTGTGAACTAGTGACTTAAAATTGTGAAGTTTAGTAATTTGAAATTTTGAACTAGTGACTTAAAATAGTGAAGTGTATTAAGTTAAAATTTTGAACTAGTGACTTAAAATAAGTAAAGTGTAGTTAGTTGTTAGTTGAAATTTTGAACTAGTGACTTAAAATAGTGAAGTGTAGTAAGTTAAAATTTTGAACTAGTGACTTAAAAATAAGTAAATGATAGTTTGCATTAAGTTGAAACTGTGAACTAGTGAATTAAAATAAGTAAAGTGTAGTTAGTTGTTAGTTGAAATTTTGAACTAGTGACTTAAAATAATGAAGTTTATTAAGTTAAAATTTGAATTAGTGACTTAAAATAAGTAAAGTGTAGTTTGTATTAAGTTAAAATTTTAAACTAGTGACTTAAAATAAGTAAAGTGTAGTTTGTATTAAGTTAAAATTTGAATTAGTGACCTAAAATAAGTAAAGTATAGTTTGTATTAAGTTAAAATTTTGAACTAGTGACTTAAAATAAGTAAAGTGTAGTTAGTTGTTAGTTGGAATTGTGAACTAGTGACTTAAAATTGTGAAGTTTAGTAAGTTGAAATTTTGAACTAGTGACTTAAAATAGTGAAGTGTATTAAGTTAAAATTCCACAGATGAAAGTTGGTGTGAGACACGTGCTCAACAGACACATGTAAGAACTGCATTCAAACTATTTTTTTTATTCTTTTTTTTCTTTTATCTATTATATTCATATGCTAAGAGTTATTCATTTAAATATAGGAGTCGTTTGTGCAAAGAATTCAGGAGTACCGTAGTACTCAACCTCATGAAAGTCCGGACACACCGCTTACAGATGAACAAGTAGAACAATTTTGGCGAGAGAGTGCGGGTGAACCAGTAAGAGGTTCAGTCTATGGTTACACACAAAAGGCTTTTGCGGAGAAGAAACCCTGGTTTTATTGTCCATCATCTTCAGGCTTCGATAATGTGGATAAAGCGGTCGTGTCTGTAATGAAGGAGGAGATATCTATGCTCACTGTCGAGCTTGCTGCATCAACCGAAAGGGAGAAGAAAAGAGACGAGCAGATTGCACAGATTGCAGCATCAAAGGAGATAGAGAACAAGAGGTATGCGGAGCTTCAGTCCCAGTTAAAATCTCTTTTTGAGTCGGGAAAGATTATTCCTCATTGTGCTAGTGATAAACGTCGATGCCTAGTGGATGAGTCTGATATCGAGGGTGAGGAGGGTGAGGAGGGTGAAGAGGATGAGGATGAGGATGATGATGCTAATGATGAGTAGTTGTGTTGTACCTAACTACTAGACATTTTGAACTTAGTATATATAGTTTGTACACTTTTTAGATTGTTTGATCGTATTTTAAGTTTAATTTGAAGTAGTGAAACGTAAATATAGAAAAATATCGTCTTGACAGCTATTTGAGCTGGTTTTGGTTGAATATATGCATTATCAAATATGCAGGTGGGCAATTCAAATTGCAGCAATTTACTGCCAATTTTATGGCAAAATATCGACAACAAACCGACCTCCTGAGGTCGGTATTTTTGGTAAATTTTCCAGAAAACCGACATCAGGAAGTCGGTTTTTTGAATAAAATTTTCCAAAAAATCGACATCAGGAAGTCGGTTTTTTGAATAAAATTTTCCAAAAAACCGACATCAGGATGTCGGCTTTTTGAATAAAATTTTCCAAAAAACCGACATCAGGAAGTCGGTTTTTTGAATAAAATTTTCCAAAAAACCGACCTCAATTAGTCGGAATCAAGTGAAATAGGAAAATGAAATTTAAATAATACCGACCTCAAGAGGTTGGAATATCAGAAAAATAATAAATTAAAATTTCAGTAATACCGACTTCCAGAGGTCGGAAAACCAAAAAAATAATAAATTAAAAATTCAGTAATACCGACTTCCGTAGGTCGGAACACCAAAATGATAATAAATTAGAAATTAAACAATACCGACCTCCGGAGGTCAGTATATTATATTTTTAATAATATTTTTTTAAAATGAAACCGACTTCAGGAAGTCGGAAATAAAAGAAAATAAAATATATATTAAATTCTTAATTTTTGGATTTAAAATTAAAACCGACATCCAGAGGTCGGTATTTACCGACCTCACGATGTCGGTATACAAAACCAACCAAGCCTTTTCCGACTTGGTCTTGTGAGTCAGTTTTGAGTCGGTATTTCAGGGAAAACCGACCTCCGGATGTCGGTATTTTGAGGTCGGTTTTCCCTGTTTTTCTAGTAGTGTGAACCCCAATTGTTGTCCGTTTCTACTCAAATTTTGAGCATGTTCTCCCGGGAATATGGGGAACACCGTGGTATTTTTCATTTCTGGCTTCGAGTTGTGGGGCCCATGGGCCTATTTGTGATCTTGATTTTGACCCGGTTATGTATATAGTATTATGGGTATCGTTAGTCTCGTATTAATGTGTAGATTATTGTGTTGATAGTATTTTCACAAATTAGAGCTTCTCGGAGTAGTTCGAGCTTGGACGACATTGGCCCCGCAGCTAGTCGTCGGACGACAGGTAGGTTATGGATTGCCCTATCTAGACTCTGCGTATATAGGCTATAACTGCATTAATTAGTATCCTTGGGTGGGTTGTTATAAGTTGGTACCCAAGACCTTGTCCGTATTTTCTGTCCATTTATTTCATTCATTGATTGTAATACTCGTGTAAGCATTGTATTACCCTTGTGGTCCCGTGTGGCCTTGTATTCCTCTGGAACATAGATGGTGGGTTATTTAGGAATGTCCGCGAGTCTCGGACATAGAGATATCCTTTTAGGCTAGTTATTATCTTCTGTAGAGCTGTTGAGCTTGTGCAGGGCCGATAGGAATATTTGTGAGCCATTTTGGGCTACCCTATTGTTTGCAAGCATATCATACATGAAAAAGGGTTTTCCCTGGATGTTTTACTTCAGTTTTGGCTCTGGGCCTACTATAGATGGTTTTCTAAACCTTGCATGGCCCCGAGGGCTTGTTTTCGGTAATGTGACTTCGAACAGGTTTTGAAACTGGCTTTTATGAAATCTCTTGGAGTAGAGAGGCTATTATGATGATTTGATTACTTGATTACCTTCTGATACTAGGCTCGGCTGGGCAGAGCACTAGACCTGATTTCTTATTGATTTAGACCCGGATACGCTCTGGGCACCCTTTGAGAGGGTTATTGAGACTTTTATCACTGATTTAGAGCCGAGTATACTTTGGGCACCCTTTGAGAGGGTATTTTGAGATAATTACTACTATTTTAGACCCGGTTCGATCCCGGGCATATACTGCAAGGTTTTGAGTTGGAGCTACTATTTGAGATTATTGGGTGATGTATATGGTCAACAACTAGACCTCCATGGACCCTGTCGATCCAGGACCTGGGGCCTTAGGCTGTATGTACCGAATGAGAGGTGTACAACATAGGAAAGGTACACGGGTAGAGTCCTTCCATGGGTCCTGCCTTTATATGGGCCCTTGAGGTACCTGAGAGGGAACATACCAGTTACTTTCACATCATCATCATCATCAGGCATATTTCACTCAGATTCCACCATTTTTGCTGTGTGTTTAGTGTACGCTCCGGTTGTTTGGGAAGCCGGAGGATTTGTTTTCACTTGATTGCGTTCATTGGTTGTATGGGCGACCTTGGGACTGTAGGTAGATTATATTTACTCCTACCCCTTATATAGAGCTTGTCTTGGCACTCAGTTCTTGGTGGTTTAGTGTTTGTTAGCCTGTTGAGGCTCCAATTGTGGACTTTGAGTATTGGGGGGCTAGTGAGTCCTGTTTTATTGAGGCACTATTGTGCGGTCTTTTGAGTGGATTATGGGTTTCCGGTTCTATTTTTTATTTTGATTTGAGTAGTAGTTCTTGGTGCTGGTGGCTTAGTATTCCATTATAGGTTTAAAATTTGGAGGTTGATCCCAGTTCATGCTTATCTTGAGAGTTGATGTTTTTAGTATGCTATCGTTATTTCTCTGGCTACTAGTTGGTTATGTCAGATTGTTTTCCTTCTTTTGCTTTTTTACTTGAGGTTACCAGTATACCGCCATGTTTCTAAACACACACACTCTCTCTCTCTTTATTTATATACTATTGTTGCAAGAATTTCAGGTGTGTTCTCCTTTCTTACACCTGTGTTTCTGTGTTATGTTCATCTTTTATGCTAGCATTGCATGCTTATAACTCTTGGTTGTTTATTCTTCATGCTAGTTCCTTGTGCTTTCTCTATTGCTTCCATGACTATTTTCTTGCTATCTGCTATATTACTGTTTTTATATCCTATATGCGCTCAGTTGGCCGATGATGCCTACATGGTACCCGTTGCTTAGCAATTGGTATCAGAGCTCTAGGTTCACCGGTGTCATGGTACAGAAGCAAGTGTCTAAGTAGAGTCTCGTGGATCGGTACGATGACGTCCGTATCCTATCTGCGGGAGGCTACAGGGCAATGTTAGGAAATATTTCATCTTCTTGGCTCCTTATCGTGTTGTTCATTCATTCTCGAATTCCTCAGATGAATGCGATAGCGGTTGGTGCCGAGGCTTCTGTGCCTATTGCTTCAGTGCTTTCACTAGCGCCAGGACTCCAGAGTGAGGGATTACTGCATTAGATAGGGGGTGTGGGGTCAGCCCAACCTCCGACTGGATTTATAGCGACCTCAGCGCTTTAGGACATCGTGGCTAGGACTCTGAGTCCTTCGGTGAGTGTTTTAGTACCTGGTTCTGTGAGTGGTGCTTCAATTATAGTTGAGCTTCTAGTTCTTCAGCAGGGTTGTCTGTCGGTATTGGAGTACGAGGCGAGATTTTCCCGTCGGATTTCATCTGGTATAGGCTGTTTTTGGTATGGTGAGCATGGGCACTTTTCTAGGAATTGCCCCAGGATTGTGTATCCCAAACAGCCTGGTTGTTATCATTGTGGAGATATTGGTTACCTTTATAGATATTGTCCCCGGCGAGGGCCGGTTTAGGCCTTTAGTTTCGACTACTCAGTCCAGAGTTATATCCCATCAGCTTGATACTCCTCTTGGTGGGCCAGAGGTAGAGGTTCTTAATATCGTTGCTCCAGGTTAGGCTTTTGCTACCTTCGACTTGTGATAGTCCTGCTCGCATTGCGATTCTATCCCTTTTGTCATTTATTTTCTTATATACCTACCTGCTATTTGTTTAAGTTGTTTGGCTACCCAAATTGTAGTACCGATATGTTATTTTATTGGTAGTTTATTCTTTAGTAGTGGATGGGGGTAAGTTAGCCCTGAGAGGTGTTTTCCCGGAGTTGTAGCTCGTGGGTAGTTCTTGTTATTCTGTTTCTAGTCGGGTTACCCCTGTTTCATTGTGATTCTGGACTTTTGATTGGGTTTCCCTTGTTGAGCGGTCGTAGATGGTTATTGCCTAGGCCGTTATCTAGCGTGGCTAGAGATCCGTGTGATGGTTCGGTGTATTACCGGTAGTTGGGCCGGAGTTAAGATTTTGCCTCAGTTGGGAGATATTGGTTATGCTAGTGTGCATAGATTGGTTTGGCCTCCCGAGTGTCTAAAGTCGACCCTCTTTGTTGATTAGTTTAGGAGGTTGGTAGGTATGTGGGTTGTTCCCATATTCTCCTCCACTTCCTGGTCCGTTGGGTGTTTTGTTGTATCCCTAGCTCCAGTT
>QJPP01002282.1:0-100253 GCA_003996215.1 Jaltomata sinuosa
CACGTAGCCCGAAGCCCCAGGCCCGGATGGCAAGGTCCATGGAGGTCCCTGACCCCATACTAAAACTCAGTATCAAACATGTCGTCCGGAAGCAAGTCCGGGTTCAAGATAGTGACCCAGTCTCGAATATGCATGCCCAGACCCTGTCCAGGACTAAAGTAGTAGGAAAATATCTCAAAACCCCCTCCAAGGATGCCCGAGCATAACCAGGTCTAAACAGTAGAAAGTCATCTCAGGTGCTCGGTCCGACCGAGGCTAAAAATCATATCAAGTAGCAAGAAAACTCATCTAGCACCCCGGCCCTGCCGAGTCTAGCATTAATCGTAAAACTGGTGTTTTAAAACATAATTTTACTTTCTTTTACCCAGGAATATTCACAAGTTAAATCAAACAATTTCCAAATCATTTCCATTAAAAAAACAGGCCCCCGGGGCCATGCAAGGTTAGAAAATAGTGTCGGTAGGCCCGAAGACAAAACCATAGTAAAAGATGGATAAAACCTCTTTATATGCATGGAAATGGTATGATCACACACAATAGCTGCCCAGCAGCTCACAATCAACCTATCGACCCTGCACAGGCCCACAGCTACTCAGCAAGCATAACCATCCTAGAAGGATAATTCTATGCCCGGGACTCGCGACATTCCCAAAATCCCCACCTTCTATGTTCCAGAGTCAACAAGGCCTCACAGGATCACAAGGGTAAATAAAATATATCGGCAAGTACTACAAGCAACGGAGGAACAAAAGTAGACGGACATGAATAAAGCGGTCGAGGTCTGTGGTACCAACCTAATAAACCAACCCAAGGATGCCCATTAATACAATTTTATCCTATATATGCAGAGTCTAGGGAAAATAAACCGTAACCTACCTGTCGTCCGATGACAAGCTCGAACCTCTCCGAAAAAAAGCTCCGAAACGAAATTAAACTTGAACTCGGGCTTGAATAACTTGACGTAGATAGTCAATTTTCTTTCGGTGATCAAAATAAATCGTCAAAATATTTCTCCTGCCAATTCACTTTCCAACGTGATAAAATAGAAGTTAATATTTTAGGAATCCGTTGATTCCAATACCTATAGATATGTATATAGGTAGCTTGTATTTGTAAGGGGAGAATAATGGGCACTAGCTATGATATAACATATATATCAGCAGCAATTCCCATAGGATTCTATTAATATTGGCTAACAAGTGGAAGTATAGCAACCTTTGGGGACTTGCTGTCCCTTTCACCACCATCCACCTAGAGTGGAGATATTCCCACTTCCTCCACCTCCACGTGTAGTGGAGGTGGCTACACTACCATTATTCCCATTCCTCTTCATATGTATTTGGGTATTGCGTAGGTACCAGTTGTAAAACATATATAACTTTTTAAATATACCATAATTCATAGAAAATTATTTCAAACAAAACCTACTATATTATAATAATAAATTTTAACATAACTAAATTTACTATCTCCGTTAAAATATTACAATGTACAAAAACCTTATAAAATAAATACATATACCATTATATCGTAACAAAAATATTTTTCATAAACCTTTAAAATATTTTAAAAAGGTAATAATAATATAACTTTTTACTCCAAGATCAGTTGGACGTGAGGTTTTGTGCGTTGAAAATTAGACTTGTAGACTTTCGATTTGGTATTTCGGGGGACTTCTAACTCTTTATATATTGGGAGAAAAGTCCTGAAACATTTTACCCAAAGTTCAGAAAATTTATTAAAGGAACTTACGATAACTTTTGCCGACTTACTTGTCTTCAAAACTTATCATACGACCAAACAAATGGACCCGGCACCGAAATACCGGTCCTGACAAGCCTTAAGTGACTTGGGGCCACTACAAACAAGCTCTAACGGTTCAAGAAAAACGTATACGTGGAAATAACCGGAAGGGTCATTACAATCACCAACCCTGCAACCAGACTATACCCATAAAGGTATAGCAAGAGTAGAATCAGTACAAACACACGTACTGGTAGGCATCATCGGCTGACCCGAATTCACTCATACCATCATATCAAAATCAAGATAAAATACACAAGGTAAATGCTTTACCCCTTTCAATATCACTTTTATCAATCCCCCCTTTCGGAACCGACCATCGTAACCTTTAGATTTACCAAGTCACCTTGCCACCTAGACTTCCCAAGTCACCTTGACACCTAGACTTCCCAAGTCACCTCCTTGACTAAATATTCAGACTTAACCCGGCTAACTGCCCAACCAAACCACTTATACCCATATTATAGTTACTAGTGTCCGGACCCTTTTGCGAACCTCTAGGACAACTTTCCATCCTGGTTACAACAACCAACAACTACGACCCCAGACTTTCAGTCTTACTCCTAATTTACCAATCACATGGAATTCACCAAGCAACCATTGACACATTCAATAACAACAACAAAGTCATATCTAAATCCCTCTCTAATCCCGAAACCCGGACCCTCCAAGGATCCTCTAACCACACCTAAGTGTCCAACAAGTTACTCGATCTACGCCAAGACCCACCCTTAGCTTGTTAACCACAAATAATTTTTGACCGCCATTAGTACACTTAATGACAACAGTTTGTGAACTTATAACCTCTTTTACATAGTCCGGACCCACCCGGATCCCCCTAACACATCTAGGTGTTAACATAAAGAACCCGGTCTACACTAAGACCAACTAATAATTAAGATAATAACCTGGCCTACACTAAGACCAACCGATAACATAATATAACCACCCGGCCTACACCAAGACCAAACCCATAATATAATATAACAACCCGGCCTATACCAAGACCAAACTAACAATATAATAACCCGGCCTACACCAAGACCAAAATGATAACATAATATAACCACCCGGCCCACACCAAGACCAAACCCATAATATAATATAACAACCTGGCCTATACCAAGACCAAACTCACAATATAACAACCCCGCCTACACCAAGACCAAAATGATAACATAATATAACCACCGGCCTACACCAAGACCAAACCCATAATATAATAACCCGGCCTATGCCAAGACCAAACTCACAATATAATAACCCGGCCTACACCAAGACCAAAATGATAACATAATATAACCACCGGCCTACACCAAGACCAAATATAACAGAATTCCTGGCCTCTCATGGACCATAAGCAATTATCATATTTCGATAAAACAGCCCGGTCCACTCTTGGAACCAATAGCAGTTAATGCAACACAATGATAAAATACAATGATGCAACAAAAGTAACTCGTATCAGGCATGGTACCCAAGCCAACCATTAGTATATCCCGTACCAGGCATGGTACCCGAGCAAACCGTTAGTATATCTCGTACCACACATGGTACCCGAGCCAACCATTAGTATATTTCATACGAGGCGTGGTACCCGAGCCAATCATTTGTTATACTTGTACCAGGAGTGGTACCAGTGCCAACCGTTAGTATATCTGTACTAGCCGTGGTAACCGAGCCAACCACATGTCAATAATTTACAGTCAAATAATGAACACACAACTTGTAAACCAACAAGTAAACAACCGTTCAACTCACAAACTATAAGACAGGACCCTTAGATATTCTACACAATTTCATCTAAGTAATGCAATTTACACAAACACTTAGATAGGAGTACAAAACATACAACATTCACAGGAGTCGTGAGCCATCACCTACCCCATTTCGGGTACACTATGAACCATCAAATCCCGTCCAAAGACTAACCCCGGTTCGCCCTCTTAAACATGCAGATAATTACATTTATTCCTGACCCTCTTCCTAGGACTAAATACAACCTGGGAAAACCCTTTCCAGCCTTAGAACACAACCAAACAATTATCCAAATTATACCAATTAGTCCGAAACTTCCGTTCCTTAAACAATTGTTAATTACTAACCCTTTTTCGGTTCCCCAAACCTTCCGATATTCTAGTTTCCGCATTTTATTAGCAAAAATACACAATTTAAGCAATGCCTAGAATATCACCACACCCTATTCCCATTCTACCATTTTCAAAGAGTTATAACAATTCAACAACTTCCTCCAGACTCCGTGCCCGAATGCCTAACCATGGATTATCCCTTTCATTCTATACAATAATACGAACATGAAAGCGGTCAATCTACTCTTGGAAGAAACCTAGCCTACCTGGATGCCGAGCAGCTGTTCCATGCCCTTTCTGGCTCCATGAAGGCGTTCCCTGACGATTCTACAGGCCCGAATCCATGGTTTTGCGTCCCTTTTACCAGAATTTCTCCTCCTCATGGCTCCCAAGCCTTGGAGCAGCCTAGGAGGGTCATTGGAGTAACCCTCGTCTATTTTTGGGGCTGAATGGGAGAGAATGAAATTAAAAGACCATTTTCTTAGTTTTCTAATCCCATCGCTCTGCTATAGCGGTCCCTACTCCGCTATAGCTGTCCTTCTATAGCGGACAACTCTCGTTATAGCAGTCTTAAGTGGTGTTGACCACCTTGACCACTGCTATAGCGGTATTTTCCACCGCTATAGCGGAGGCCGCTACCACAGATAGTTGCGCTCATCACAGACAAAACATCCAGAATTCTCCCAGTTTTGGCCATTTTACAACACACTTATTTTCCCGACGTTCTCGAATAACCCCTTCACGTCAACCTCGATTCCGGGAGTTCTACTTACCCGAATTCAATTCTTAAAGTCCTCCGGACTCCTTTATGTCTTAGCTACAAGAAAAACTAGCTCAAAATAAGATATTTAACCCAATCCTTATCCAGATTGTCCTAGACCGTACCTCGCTCCAAAACCAGCCGAGACTAGCCTAGCCCAAAGTTTCCAACTCCCAAACCTGGAATTTTTCTAACCCAACACTTGGCACGAATGGTTTACCCGTAACGACGAACCCGGTCATTACAATATATACCAGTTTACCCATCATTCATCCCCGAACGATCTCTAAGGCAGAGGGAAAGGACAAGCTCATCCCTCAATCTTAATGCTCTATCATGATAGCGTAAATATAACCTTACGCAAACCACCGAAACTTCCCAATCCCTTGGTATACCCAACTCAACCCAAAATTTAACTTTCTTTGGATCTATCAAGGAATTCCTTCCTTCGAGCCGCACAAGGCAACTAGATTACCCCTCCCCGAGTGCCCGAGAAATCTCGGGCCTCATAGAAACATCGGAGCAAAAGAAACTCAACTAACTAACAAAACTTTTTATCCTTGCCAAGTGGACTAGATCCCACCATGGCGATCCCCTTCCCACTATACCCGGAGTTCTGCTAGCCCGAACTCCATTCCAGAAGCTTCCTACGGGGTACTATGCCCTCACCTATCATAATGTCACCTTACTCCTGTCAACATTGTGCCCCGAGATACCACGTATCTCTAAATCACGAAACTATAAAAAAAATCCATTGGAACTCATCCTGGCTTGAGGTTTCGCCAACTCTCATCTTAGGGGAAATTCTATCTGGGCACTTACACCCCAACTAATGGTATGGCGAGCACATCCTCACCACTAAGGATCATCAATAATAAAACAAATCAATAATAGCCCTCAAAATCAAGCCCATGAGCAGTGTCCCACACTACTCAGTCAATCACGGGTCATTTGTCAAATTCTACATAAGTGACTATACCCACCGATGGTCAATCATAATTTTTCCAATACCCTGGGCTACCATATATACCCTTTCCTTTTTATCGCACATAGGTGCTAAATTCCCGAGAAATATCTTATATGCATACTATATTAGCTATCTGGACAATTTTCTTGCTTCACATAACAACTCATAATGTAACCATTGCCTTTAGATGCCTCGGGAATAAATGAAAAACAAGGGAAAGCAGGGAAAGCAGGGTAGGCACTCTGCCCCACGGCCTTCCACTGTGGCGGTAAAAATCCCTCTATAGTGGGATCGCCGTAGTGGTCTAGTTCCGCTATGGCGGTCCCGACGGTAACAGCCATGAAATTCAAAATTTCCAGCAAGTGTATCCTTCCCCTTCCCAGGTTACCATTGTCTAGTCCTGTAAATCCCGTGATTGTCTTAAACCACCCTTAAGACCATTCCTTGCATCAAACGCATCACAATTTAGCATAAAAAAATTATCAATTACAAAGAATTAACACCAGACAATTATTCCAAAGAATATCCTCTCGCCATTACGCACTAATGACTCCCTTGTTCCTATGGTTCCCAACCAAGTCCCGTCTGCCCTGAAACCGAAGCTTCCCTACAGTACAGTTCCCAAATCCTTTATCATCTTAACCAATGATAAGCCCTTTTTCAAAAATGCGGTACCACTTTTAAATCAAGAATTTTAACAGTTTATCATATCCTAAGGTACACAGAACTTTCAACTTAATATCCCTCTGCAGACTCAACATGCACGGCAGAGAATAATTTACACACATTTCAAGCAAGTCACACGCAAAACAAGTCACATAATTTACTCTCTATTCGTTCCATGGATGACCATTATCCGATCATCCATGTATTACCATAACTCCCGCTATTAAGCAATAATAGCCCTTTCCCCTGGTATTTATTCACATACCAACCACTTAAAACCTGAGTTCCCACAAGTATATATATCATTTTCCCTTATCATTTTTACCAATGATAAGACCCTCCCCCGCATTTAGCATACTATTTTCCACTTGAATTACAAAACAAGAACTCCTTCAATCATTAACACATAACCAAGTTAAGACTCCTTGCTAACCACAAATTTCAAAGTAACTCAAGTAACTACACACCACACAATCACGGTCATCCAAATAATGCAATGCATACAATGACGAGTATCAAGATCTAACACTTAATCAAACCAGTTTTCATAACCTTTAATTCGCTTCATGGATGACCGTTAGCCGATTCATCCCTCTTTTACATAGCCTCCCAGGCCAGATACCAATTAGACCCTTCCCGGTTCCAATTTTCCTTGCTTGATTGTCATACCCAGAGTCCATTGACATCCTTCACCTTGTTGAGATACTAATTGGAATCGAGAGATACCAATTGGACTCAACCCATACAAGAAAGTAACAAAACTGCACGAAAAGGAATGAAAGAAGAGAAGTGTTTCCTAGAATTCTTCATAGCTTCCCTAGGATTAGATGTGGACGTCAACACACCAATCCGTGGGACTCTATTCGACATTTTTCTCATGTACAGGGAGACCGGTAACCTGGTCTCTGATACCATTTGTCATGACCCAACTACCGGCCGTGTGGGCACCTACTCTAATCCACCTAGATAGGAGAACCCTTACCACCCAAACCAATAGGTAATTCGGAAAAAGAAATAAATCTTGAATTAAAACCCCTTTTTATACAAGGAACTTCCTTTATAAAGATTCAGGAAATAAACGACTTACAAAACTTGCGGAAAATCATTTAAAATGTGATACATCCCTCCCTAGAACCTAGTCTAATCCAGTATAAGAGCTTCTACAACATGAGCTTATAACATAAAATGGAAACAACTCCCACCATAGAAGGAAGTAGGAGTTGCTGGAAGATCACCGCAATCTTGAACCTATGGAACATCACCAACCCTGCAACCAGACTATACCCAAGAAGGTATAGCAAGAGTAGAATCAGTAAAAACACACGTACTGGTAGGCATCGTCAGCTGACCCGAATTCACTCCTACCATCATATAAAAATCAAGATAAAATACACAAGGTAAATGCTTCACCCCTTTAATATCACTTTTATCAATCCCCTCTTTCAGAACCGACCATCCTAAACTTTAGATTTACCAAGTCACCTTGCCACCTAGACTTCCCAAGTCACCTTGACACCTAGACTACCCAAGTCACCTCCTTGACTAAATATTCAGACTTAACCCAGCTAACTGCCTAACTAAACCACTTATACCCGTAGTATAGTTACCAGTGTTTGGACCCCTTTGCGAACCTCTAGGAAAACTTTCCATCCTGGTTACAACAACAAACAACTACGACCCTAGACTTTCAGTCTTACTCCCAATTTACCAATCACATAGAATTAACCTAGAAAGCATTGACACATTCAATAACAACAACAGAGTCATATCTAAATCCCTCTCTAATCCCGAAACCTGGACCCTCCAAGGATCCTCTAACCACACCTAAGTGTCCAACAAGCTACCCGGTGTACGCCAAGACCCACCCTTAGCTTGTTAACCACAAATAATTCCTGACTGCCATTAGTACACTTAATGACAACAGTTTGTAAACTTATAAACTCTTTTACATAGTTCGGACACACCCAGATCCCCCTAACACATCTAGGTGTTAACATGGAGAACCCGGTCTACACCAAGACCAACTAATAATTAACATAATAACCTGGACATAATATTACCACCCGGCCTACACCAAGACCAAACCCATAATATAATATAACAACCCGGCCTATACCAAGACCAAACTAACAATATAATAACCTGTCCTACACCAAGACAAAAATGATAACATAATATAACCACCCGGCCCACACCAAGACCAAACCTACAATATAATATAACAACCCAGCCGATACCAAGACCAAACTCACAATATAATAACCTGGCCTACACCAAGACCAAAATGATAACATAATATAACCACTGGCCAACCCCAAGACCAAACCCACAATATAATATAACAACCCGGCCTATACCAAGACCAAACTCATAATATAATAACCCGGCTTACACGAAGACCAAAATGATAACATAATATAACCACCGGCCTACACTAAGACCAAATATAATAGAATTCCCAGCCTCTCATGGACCATAAATAAATATCATATTTCAATAAAACAGCCCTGTCCACTCATGAAACCAATAGGACTTAATGCAACACAACGATAAAATGCAATGATGCAACAAAAGTAACCCGTACCAGGCGTGGTACCCAAGCTAACCGTTAGTATATCCCGTACCAAGCGTGGTACCCTAGCCAACCATTAGTATATTTCATACTAGGCGTGGTACCCGAGCCAACCATTTATTATACTTGTACTAGGCGTAGTACCTGTGCCAACTATTAGTATACCTGTACCAGGCGTGGTAACCGAGCCAACCGCATGCCAACAATTCACAATCAAATATTGAACACACAACTTGTAAACCAATAAGTAAACAACCATTCAACTCACAGACTGTAAAACAGTACCCTTAGACATTCTACAAAATTTCATCTAAGCAATGCAATTTACACAAACACTTAGATAGGAGTACAAAACATACAACATTCACAGGAGTCGTGAGCCATCACTTACCCCATTTCGGGTACACTATGAACCGTCAAATCCCATCCAAAGACTAACCCTGGTTCGCCCTCTTAAACATCCAATTAATTACATTTATTCCTGACCCTCTTCCTAGGACCAAATATAACCTGGGAAAACCCTTCCCAGCCGTAGAACACAACCAAACAATTATCCAAATTATACCAATTAGTTCAGAACTTCCGTTCCTTACATATTTGTTAATTACTAACCCTTTTTCGGTTCCCCGAACCTTTCAATATTCTAGTTCCCGCATTTTATTTGCAGAACACACAATTTAAGAAATGCCTAGAATATCATCATACCCTATTCCCATTCTACCATTTCGAAAGAGTTACAATAATTCAACAACTTCCTCCAGACTCCGTGCCCGAAGGCCTAGCCATGGTTTCTCCCTTTCATTTTATACAATAATACGAAAATGAAAGCGGTCAATCTACTCTTGGAAGAAACCTAGCCTACCAGGATGCCGAGCAGCTATTCCATTTCCTTTCTAGCTCCGTGAAATCATTCCCTAACTATTCTGCAGGCTCGAATCCGTGGTTTTACGTCCCTTTTACTAGAATTCCTCCTCCCCATGGCTCCCAAGCCTTGGAGCAGCCTAGGAGGGTTCTTGGAGTTACCCTCGTCTATTTTTGGGGCTGAATGGGAGAGAATAAAATTAAAAGCTCATTTTCTTGGTTTTCTAATCTTGTTGCTCTGCTATAGCGGTCCCTACTCCACTATAGTGGTCTTGCTATAGCATACAACTCCCTCTATAGTGGTATCACTATAGCAGACAACTTCCGCTATAGCGGTCTTAAGCGGTGTTGACCACCTTGACCACCGCTATAGCGGTATTTTCCACCATTATGGCGGAGGCTGCTACCGCGGACAGTTGCGCTCATCACGGACAGAATTTTTGGAAATCTCCCAATATTGGCCATTTTACAACACACTTATTTTCTCGACGTTCTGGAATAACCCCTTCACATCAACCTCAATTCCGAGAGTTCTACCTACCCGAATTCGATTTTGAAAAGTCCCCTAAACTCCTCTATGTCTTATATACAAGGAAAACTATCTCAAAAAAAAGACATTTATCTCAATCCTTACCCGGATTGTCCTAGACCATACCTCACTCCAAAATCGGCGGAGACTAGCCAAGCCCAGAATTTCCAACTCCAAAACCCAGAATTTTTCTAACCCGACACTTGGCACGAATGGTTTACCCATATTGACGAACTTGGGCGTTATATCTAATGGTCAATTTCCACTAGGAGTGAGGAGGATGAGCACCTTTTGTAAGCCTTTGCTCCAGTTTATGCATAATTCAAATTATGAGATTGTTGAACCATTATTGTTGGAATAGCATGTCATTCCAATGTTAGTTTATAAATATACAAAGAAGTTGTGTGAATGGACACAATCTTGACCCTTAGCTATATTCTTTCTTTTACTCCCTGCAATCAGAGTGTCCAAATGCGAGATGATGTGGTGTAGTAGACAGTTTAGTTGGTTAATAGCATATGGAATACTTGATTGACATAACTAGCTGTACTTTTATTAGTATGAACTTGAAAGATTTTGTTGAAATAGTGGGATTTGATGGTTGTTTAAACTATTGTATCTCAAAAGTATGGTACATGTGTGTTTGTGTGTGAAATAAAGACATTAACACTTCATCTTCCATTGCTATTAACAAAAGAATTGAATTCCTGTTTCCTAGAAATTCTCATGTAGGATTGAGTGCTAGTGAAGATGGGACTGTGAGGCAGCATGACTTTCGAAAGGGTCGTCTTGTCCCCAGCTGGTTTGTCTCGTCAAGAATGTTGTAATATACTTGTTAGTCTTAACTCACTCTACATTGTGATGAATATATTTCCTGCTTCATTGAAAGGCTAAAAGTCCCCTATCTTTTTTAAAAGAAGATCGACTTAGTACTGCTTCATTTTCTTTGATAACAAAAAGAAATGTTTAACTGGTTGCCTCAGATAAGCTAATTAAACTACTTCATCAAATTGTGTTTTTCCTTCTTTTATGTTATATCATAAAGTGCCTTACATATGCCTCTTTCCAATTTTGGCAAAAGCAATTGTGTTATGAGCTCTACTAATTTTTCCTTGGATAGCCTGAAGCTTTGGCTATCAACTCAATAGTTTTATATGAGTAGTATTGGTTTTAACGTCTGTTCTTTAACTATAACTGTTCCTTTTGAAGACTTTTTTTTTCTTAAGTGATTGATGTTAATGTTTAAATGCGCGATCTTTCATTGTAGTCAAGTGAATTGATATGAACGTTCAGAACTTTTTCTTAAGCAGTGATGTGTCTAAACAGTTTACATTTCAATATGTTTGGTCCCTAATGCCGACTTGACTTATGCTGTGGAGCAAAGAAATCATTAGCTGATCCTCCTAAACAGTTGTTTGCTTTGAAGTCATGTGATATTAGATCCACGAGGCCGCATTTGCTTATTGTTGGTGGAAGGTGTAGTTGTTCTTACTAGTGTATTGCAGTAAGGGTATGTTCCAGGCAATATTGTTAGTTTCTGATCAGCAATTCCATTTTTTTGTAGTAATGCTTTTGCTCGGTTGTATGATAGTGGATTAGATACAAGGAGATAGTTTATATGTATGAGAATTTATTTTCTTGCTGCTGCTGCTCTTTGGCAGAATAACAGTTCCAAGCTGTGAATGGATACCAGGAAATGCAGGAAATAAATGTATTTTTTTTAATAAAACCTCTATATTTTGCCACGGTTAAACCGTGGTTAATGTACACCAAAACCGTGGATAACAAAATATTACCACGGGCAAAAAAACCGTGGCTAATTTATTGGGGACGCCCCTGTTGTGCACTCTAGTGACCGTGGCTAAAAAACCATGGTGAAGATGTTTTAGCCACAGTTTAGGTACCAAATAGCCACGGTTTTGCGCGTGGATAAAACCCGCATTTTTGATAGTGGGTGTTTGGCCAAGCTTTTGAGAGGAAAAAGTATTTTTAGGGAGTAGAAGAAGCTGTTTTTCATAACCTAAAAAGTAGTTTCTATCTAAAAGCACTTATTTGAAAAGCACTTTTTAAAAAATACACTTAAAAATACTTTCTAAAAGCTTGGTCAAACACTAATTACTGCTCGAAAATGCTTTTAAAATTTATTGGTCAAACACAAATTGCTTCTCACCAAAAATACTTTTTTGAAAAGCACTTCTGGAATAAGCACTTTTCAAAATAAGTTGATTTTAAAAGCATAGCCAAACAAGCTAATAGTCACTAGATACCATGAAACTCAAGAATGCCACAGAATTAGGCCAAAATTCACACTTAGAGACTTTTGCATAAATTACAGCTCATTCTCCTTAAGTGTTTGCAAGGTTGTTTTCAAGTGATTCACATGCTCTTCACAACTTCTAGAATATACCAAAATATAATCAATAAACACAATGAACCAATCAAGAAAAGTCTTAAAAATACGATTCATCAAGTACATAAATGCAAATTGTGCATTAATCAACACGAATGATATTACCAAAAATTGGAAATGCATATAGCGGGTATGAAAAGTTGTTTTTGTAATATCTTGCTCTTTTATGTTCATCAGATGATACCCAGAGCGTACGTCAATTTTTTTAAAAATAAACCAGCTCCTTGAATTTGATCAAACAAGTCAACAATCCTAGGCCAAGAATATTTATTCTTGATGGTCACCTTATTCAGTCTAGGGTAATCTATAAACTTTCAGAGTGACCTATCTGTCTATCAGACAAATAAAACCAGAGCACCCCAAGGTGAGGTACTTTGTCAAATAGTCCTTTATCAAGTAAATCATTCAATTTCTCTTTTAACTCTATCAATGCAACATGAGTCATACCATAAGGAGGAATAGATATCGAATGAGTATCAGGAATAACATCAATTCAAAAATTAATGACTCTATTAGGTGGAATCTAAGGGAATTCGTCGGGAAACTTATTGACTATAGACACGATCAAATTCGAGAAATATAGACTGAGTATCATTTACATCAACTAAATGATATATACAACCCTTCAACAGTATCTTGCCTATCTTAAGATAAGAAATAAATCTACCTTAAGATTTAGAAATCTCACCCTTCTATTCTTTTATGGGTTCATCAGGAAATTGGAATCGGACCAACTTTAATCGATAATTGACAATTGTATAGCAGGTACAAAGTCAGTTTATTCCCATGATCACATGAAAGTCTACTATTTTTAATTCGAATAAATCAGTGGTGGTGTTACACCCCTTGACCATTACCATGTAACTCCTATAAACTCTGGAGGAAATAACAGGAACACCAACATAGGTATTAAAAAAAGGTTCTATCAAAAGTTCAACCTTTATCCCAAAATCGAGTGCAAAATATAGAGCCACATATGATAAATTTGATCCAAGATCAATAAGTGAATATGCATTATAAGTGCAAACCATAAGAATATATGTGGTCATAGCATCAGAAGTCTTGGTTGTCTCCCTACGAGGCAACACATAGAGTTGAGCTTGACCCTTATTCCCAATATTAGCAAAACTTTACCATCCCTATCAATGCAAGCTGTCTGAGTAGCATTAGCATTACAATAGGGTAGTTCCTAGAAAGTTTAGGGGCCAAAGCATTATTTCTTTGGGCAAAAGAGTTAGCTAACTGCTCCTATATCTCTTTGCAATTGCCACTCAACATCTTATCCTAAATCATGCACAACTTCCCATCCTCAAATTGCTTATCCTTAATTTATTTCCACAACAAAGATCTTGCCTCAATATGATCAAGCACTCTACCATGCTCAGAAATATCCAGTCTAACAAAGCTATTGGCCAAAAACTGAACATCCAAAGCCAAAGGTTACTCCTTAGCCACTAATAGCAAGACTACCCATACTTACCACCTTCATACTCAAGGCATCATCCACTATATTGGCCTTTCCTGGATGATAGAGAATAGTCATGTTGTAGTCCTTCATCAACTTTAACCACTTGTGTTGTATCAAATTCAGATCCTTCTGGTTGAAGATATACTATAGGCTATGATGATCAGTGAACACCTCGCAATAAACTCCATACAACTAATGTCGCCACAACTTCAGAACAAACACTATTGTCACCAACTTCAAATCATGAGTGGGGTAGTTCTTCTCATGGGTCTTCAACTGCCTCGAAGCATAAGTTATAACCTTTCCCTTCTATATCAAAATACCTCAAAAGCCAACTCCCAAATCATCACAATACACAGTAAAACGTTCACCTTTCATGGGTAAGGTCAAGATAGGTGCTAAAATCAGCAAGGACTTGAGCTTAAGAAAGCTCTCCTCACACGAAATGAGACCATTGAAAAACACATTCTTCTGAGTCAACTTGGTCAAAGGAGCTGCAATTAAGAAGAAAACATGCATGAACCATCTATAATAACCAATCAACCCAATAAAACTCCTAATCTTAGTAGGTGAAGTAGGCCTAGTCTAATCTCAAACCTCCTCGATCTTAGATGGATCGACCATAATACCATCCTTGCACATAATATGCCTAAAAAAACACCACAGAACTAAGATAAAACTCACACTTCAAGAACTTAGCATACAACTTCTCATCCTTCAATCTTTGGAGTATAATCCTCAAATGCTTCATATGATCCGCATCATCCTTGGAATAAAACAAGATATCATCAAAGAATAAAATCACAAAGGAATCAAGATACGATTAAAACACCCTATTTATCAACTCCATAAATGGAGTTGAGGTGTTAGTCAAACCGAAAGACATCACCAAGAATGCATAATAACCATATCGGGTTCGAAAAGTTGTCTTAGGGATATGCAAAGCCCTAATCCTTAATTGATGGTACCCCGACCTCAAGTCAATCTTCAAAAACAGTGAAGCACCCTGAAGCTAATCAAACAAGTCATCAATGCATGTCATATGATACTTATTCTTGATGGTCACCTTATTCAACGACCAATAATTAATACACATACGCATAGACCCATCTTTCTTCTTCACAAACAACACCGGAGCACCCCAAGGAGAATTATTAGGTCTAATGAAACCCTTACTTAGCAAATCATAGATGATCTTTCAACTCCTTCAACTATTCCAGAGCCATCCTATAAGGAGGAATGAGAATGGGCTTGGTGCCCGACTCTAAATCAATGGAAAATCAATGTCCCTATCCGAAAGAACACATGGAAGATCCATAGGGAATACATCCTGAAACTCTCACCACCATCGCTGACTCCAAAGGAGGTGAGTCAGCACTAGTATCATGAATATATGATAAATAAGAAAGGCACCCCTTCTTAAACAACTGTTGATCCTGAAGGAAAGAAATAACACTCCTACGATACAAATCCTGAGCACCCTTCCACTCCAATCTTGGAAAACCTGGCATAACTAATGTAATAGTCTTGGCTCAACAGTCCATAATAACATGATGTGGAGAGAGTCAATCCATCCTCAAAATTACATCAAAATCTACCATATCAAGAATGATCAAGTCTACCCAGGTATCATACCCCAAAAGAGTCACAACACAAGATTGGTACACTCGATCCACAACTAAAGAATCACCTACTGGTATAGAGACACGAATAGGCATAGAAAAGAACTCACACATCATGTAAAAACCTAAATAAAAATATATTGACACATTCAAATAAGTAGAACCAGGGTAAAATATACTGAACCACATTGTAACACTCCAAAAATCCTAAGCTAATATCCGAACCTTTTCCATGAGTGTAATGATTACTTTCTTAGTGTGGTGAGTGCTTTGGATGAAAATCATGTTCATAAGAAACTCCTATCATCAAGTTAAGTTGCAAGCACCTCACCAAAGTAAGTTTTCATATAAGACTAAATTAGTGTCAACTTCAATTGATCATTTCTCCTAAAATATAAAGAGTTAGATGGCCTAGAACCCACAAAATTAAAGGTTTTTGAGTCTTCTTTCCATTCCACCGACCGCACATTAATTCAAGTCTGGAGTAAAAAGTTATGGGGAATTTACTACACCATTGTCAGTGACTACGGACAGGGATGACGAACCGTGGTTCTAAACTATGGTCCGTACTGTGACTCATGATTTCTGACATGAACCTTAAAATTTTCATCTTCAAAACCACTTATTGATTCATGACCCATAGACCAAAACCACGGTCAGTAGAGTGACCCATGGTTTGTCAAAATTCAGTTTTTCTTCTCTAGATTCCATGAGTGACTTGATGGGACATCATTTTGAATGACGGACCATCCTGTAACTCATAAAATCACATTTATAGAGGTACCAAGTCCTTTAAATTCCACGAGTGGGTTGACGACTCGTCAACCTATTCCATGACCCATTCTTTCACTCATAATCCCTAAGGATCAGAGGATCCTCATATCCAAAAGTCGGAACCACGAGTCATAGGACGGTCCATCATCCTGAATCACGGACCGTAGAGTGACTAGTGGTGTTGAGTTCCAGTAGACCCCCAGAAGTGGAATTTGAAACCACGGATCAGATGACGGCTCATCCTTTAGGATGACGGACTGTGAACTGACTTGTGGTCTCTGAAGCCACTTTTTTCCAGCTTTTTTCAAGTTTAAGTCCAGGGGTATTTTTATAGTTTCCCACTCTTTTAACTCCTATACTAAGTCATTTTAAGCCTATTTAGAAGGGTTTTTATTCCCACTTGGCCTAAGTTCTCTCCCATTCTTTTAATAAAGTTCAAAAAGAAGTTTCATCCTCTCAAGCTTCAAGTTAGGATTTCAAGCTCCATAGCAAGGGATTCACTCTAAGTCTCCATTCTTCTCAATTATTAGTGGGATAGCTTCAATAAAGGTATGTGGGTATTCAATAAGGGATTCCTTCACCCTTATGCCCAAAACTCCAATCTTCTAAATTGATTTTATGAATTTCTAAATCAGGGTTCTTACCCAATTCTCATGGGTTCTTCTATAAATTGTTTCCTCGTGATTCTTCTATGGATTCTAACTCTAAATTGCATGATTTTTCATGGGTTGTTGTAAGTGATTTCCTATTTATAATTTTAAGGCTAATCCTTGTCCAATTTATGGAACTTGGGTTCTTACCCAAATTGGGAAAAAGTTATGGGTTTTGTTTTAAAGCTTCAATTCATGATTTCTCATCTATTACCCATGCTTTAATTGATATTTTGTAAGTGTTTTCAAAAGATCATATGTTAAGCATGAATTTTAGCATGATTCCTTTGGATTTCATGTCTTCAAGTAAAATTGGTATGTTTAGATAACATGACCTCTATTTTCATGAAATTGCATGCCTAATTCATCAAGTTATGATTTTAGAAAGGATAGTATATCTTGAAATAGTTTTGCAAAGTTTTAACACTTATGATAAAAAATTGGTATGGCATCAGATATGCCCCATCTTTTATGAAAGGTTTGGCATCCAGATATGTCTACCTAAGTTATGAACAGTTTTGACATTAGATATGCCTCTATGCTTTATGAATAGATTTGACATCAAATATGTCACCAGGTATGATCAGTTTTGGCATCAGATATGCCCCAGTATTATATGAGCTATATATATATATTGAGAGTAGTATTAGCATCGAGTTAGACAGGGTGAGAGTACCCATAGTCCCAGAACTACGTTCTCCAATAGGTTTAAGTCCCCTCTGTTCGGTATCAGATTTAGTGATCATGCCACAGTCATGCCTCTATACCCTAAAAAGGTATATTGGGTTCTTTCGATGGGGCGTATACATCAGATTCTATGTAGATCACATGGTCTATTTCGGTTAGAGAATCTCCCACAGAAATAATTTCAAGTTTAAAAATGTATTGACTCTTTTCCTTCAGATTTCAGGCTTACTATTTATGATTATGTTTTTAGCTTATGAAATTGCATCGAGTCATTACATTACAGATTTTACTATTTCCACATGATTTTATCTTCAAGGATAGTTTAAGGATGTTTTATCACAATTTATACATGATCTCAGTTTTAAACACGCTTTCAAGTATATTTTTATCATGACCTATGCATATCTCATATACTCAGTATATTCTATAGTACTTACCGCATACTTTTTTAAGCTGCATCCTATTATGATATAGATTCTACCCGCTTCCCAGTCTGTGGCTAGTAGATCAGCAGCATATCCAGTTAGCTTGGTGAGTCCTCCTTCTTCTAGGACTTGGAGTTTAGTTTCATTTCAGTATTCAAATTATGTATTCAATATTTCCGTATTTAGAGTTAGCTGGGGGCTTGTCCCAGCAACTCTCCAGTAGTAAAGGCTTTCAGACATAGAGTCAGATGTTCAGTTGTAATTGAGATTGTCATTTTTAGTCTTATATTTATATAACCGATAAAGTTTCTCATCACTTCAGTTAAGCTTCCGTACTTATGTTTTGTCCAGTCTTTAAGTCATGCTAATGCCAGAGGGTTATCTTGAGATCACTTGTGATCTTGGGTCCCATGTTACGTCCAGAGAGTAGACTCAGGGTATGACAAACTTGGTATTAGAGCCATGTTCAAGAGTCCTAGGGAGTCTGAAAGCCGCATCAAGTAGAGTCTCTTTCATGGGTGTGAAGTGCGCTACACTTATGAGAGGAAGTCTACAAGGTGTTTTAGGAAAAACTTCACTTCTTCATGTTCACTGTCATGCGATAGAGTTTGACTCTACTTACCCTTCAAATCCATTCCGTACGCATTTCAGATAATGTCTCCACAAAGAAACCCTACGAGGAATGCTAATCCAACCACTTCATATCAAGAGGTTACCAATGCACAATTTTGTAAAGCCATCTGTATGTTGGATCAAGCCATGACAACTCAGTTGAATGAGAAAGAGAAACTAAAGAAGAGGAAGAGGAAGAACAAAGAGATCAGAACATAGAACCAATTATCTTCTCAGCAGAGATCATCCGAACCAACCCCATCTTCAGTTAGCACACCTGCCCTCGATTCTCAGTCTTGTCACCATAGGGCTCCAAAGACCTTGAGGTACCCTCATTGTAGTAGTTACGGTAAGCTCCATCTTGGTGAGTGTCTTGCGGGCAAGGAGGGGTGTTTTAGATGTGGCCAGTTAGGCCATAGGATTAGGAATTTCCCCTCATCTAAGTGGAGAAACTATGGTGTTCAGCTCCAAAACCTATTCCTTTCATTGCCTAGCCAGCTGGATCAGAGTATTCCTCCTGAAGTTGAATCAGGTACGTCACTAGATTTCCTTCTTGTATGCGTCCATAGTCCTTGGACCCCTATTCTTGTTTGGTTATGAGTTGTATTGACCTAGAACTAAGCGGGGATAGGAGGGTTAAGGCCTAGACTTTTAGGTGAAGGAGGTTCTTAGACTATAGAAGGAAGTGGGTATTCGTGCTAGATTCTGGAGTAGTGTATGTTCGGTTAGGGTAAAATGATCATAGTTCCTTTGAGAGGTCGGTGAGAGGTCCATAGACTTAGGAGGGTAGCATAAACCTAAGGGAGAGATGGTGGAATGTAGAATTGGTCAGATTTTGGAGGCTCAGGTACCGATGCTTGTGTGTGTTAGAACAAAGTCAAGAGGGGAGGCATAAGCTTATTTCTATCCTAGCGTCCTAAGTGTACTTCTGCCATTATGATACCTTTTGCATGCCTTGTGTGTCAGCTCCATGGTCCTATTTAATATTCACACTCACATTCAGATTCTAGAATTACAAGTGATTTCTTCAGACAACGACTCTACTCTTATCCGATAATTCTATAAATCCTAGCTTTATGCCCTGAGGGTTGGTGTCTATGTAAACTCATGTCTCTCAATTTGCTCAGTTATATTTGCTCAGTTCATTCTTAAGACATGCCTTAATGGCAAATCAAATCATGATACATTATGTATATGCTCCGACCTGGTTCTTGAAATGGTTCGCGCTTATGATTTCCTTGATCTAAAGACCTTGACCTTTGCCTTTGATAACGAGTGGTGGTGATCCCCACCATTCGTTCCTTACGTGCCCAGTATGTAAACTAGTCATGCCTATTACGCTTAACTCCCCAAGGCTCACCTTGAGTGTCTTGATCACGCTAAGTGTAAGTCAAGATCAATTTGTAATCCTTCTTCGTGACACTCCTGCTCCCACTCTTTTCTTTCAATGATTCTGGTTTATGTTGTTATATGTGTTAGGGGAGAAGGACTTGTAGTAGCCTAGCTGGGAGGTAGCAGATTCCTTTTCCTTGTTAGTATACTTGTTCCACCTTGACTTCTAGGTATGGGTGAATTATGAGGTAAGGATTATTAATGCGAAATAGTTAGATGAGGAAGTGTAGTATGTCCCTATGTAGACGTTCTTGAATTTGCGATTCCTAGTTATGATAGGGAAGATGAGAGAAGTCTTAAATAGGGTAAGCTACAAAACCATAAGGTGACCATAGTTATAAGCTTAAATATCGTGATGGGATAAATGTTAATATTTATTTTGCGCAACTAGTGACCCTTTGGTTGGGAGCCCTAGGTTAGTTGGTTGTTGTGATAAGAGGGGATACTATCCTTAGAAGACGTTCTTGATGCAAGAGATCTGGTCCAGATAGGTTGAACATGGAGAGTCGAATAGTTAGACTCAGACCTTAGTACCTTTATGTACGCTGTTGAGGTTGTTAGTTGCAAATGGTAGGAGTGGTATTTAAAAGAGAATAGTTTTCCCATATATCCACTTCTCTCAGTTTGGTATCCCTTTCGGTTAATTGCAATTTCTAGAGTATGTTTGTTCTTTATGAGTTTTAGCTGAGTTCCTACTCTCATCCCAGACCAGTTATCATGTTGAATATCCAGTTCCTATTCTATTGGTTGTTCTTACATTCTCAGCATGCATACGTGTCTCATGAAACCAACATAATTTTTATTTCAATCAGAAGTCAGTTACCACGATAGTACTTTAGCTTTTACAACTCAGTTGAAGGAGCTACTTGGGAAGCAAAATCATCCATGAAGGCGAAGTACCCTCACCCTTCTCCTTCCGATTCGGTTTCAGCTTGAGGTAGTAATTCCATCCTTAGTATGTCCTTCTGAATCTACTCCATCAGTTTCCCTCATGATCCTAGCATGTATTCATGTGTTCGAAGTTGATTCAGTCATGTTTTAAGTTGAAAAGTTCAGTTTCATGTTTATTCTTCAGTTTTCATGTTTTGTTTTTGGTTGGGTTGTTTTCTGTCTAGAGTTCCCTTGCTTATTCTTTATTCGAGGATGAATGATCCCAAGGGGGAGATATTGTAACACCCCAAAAATCCTAAGCTAATATACGAACCTTTTTCATGAGTGTAATGATCATTTCCCTAGTGTGGTGAGTGCTTTGGATGCGAATTATGTTCATAAGAAACTCCTATCATCAAGTTAAGTTGCAAGCAGCTCACCCAAGTAAGTTTTCTTATCAGACTAAATTAGGATCAACTTCAATCGATCATTTCTCCTAAAATATAAAGAGTTAGGTGGCCTAATACCCACCAAATTAATGGTTTTTGAGTCTTCTTTCTAATACCACCAACCGCGTATTAATCCGAGTCTGGAGTAAAAAGTTATGGGCAATTTAATGCAGCACTGTTAGTGACTATGGATAGGGATGACGAACCGTTGTTCTGAACCACGGTCCATACTGTAACTCGTGATTTCTGACCTAAACCTTAAAATTTTCATCTTAAAAACCACTGGCTGGTTCACGCACCGTAGACCAAAACCACAGTCAGTAGAGTGACCCGTGGTTTGTCAAAATTCATCTTTTCTTCTCTAGATTCAATGAGTGACTTGATGGGTAGTCATTTTGAACGACGGACCATCCTGTAACTTATGGAATCACCTTTAGAGAGGTACCAAGTCCTCTAAATTCCACGAGTGGGTTGATGGCTCGTCAACCTATTCTACGACCCATTCTTCCACTCATAATCCTTGAGGATCAGAGGATCCTCATATCCTAAAGTCGAAACCACGAGTCACAGGATGGTCCGTCGTCCTGAATCACAGACCGTAGAGTGACTTGTGGTTTTGAGTTCCAGTAGACCCCCAAAAGTGGAATTCGAAACCATGGATCAGTTGACGGCTCGTCCTTTAGGATGACTGACCGTGAACTGACTCATGGTTTTTGAAGCCGACTTTTTCCAGTTTTTTCCAAGTTTAAGTCCAGGGGTATTTTCGTAGTTTTTCACTCTTTTAACTCCGATATTAAGTAGTTTTAAGCCTATTTAGAACAGTTTTTATTTCCACTTGGCCTAAGTTATCTCCCATTCTTTTAATCAAGTTCAAAAAGAAGAAAAAAGGAGTTCCATCCCCTCAAGCTTCAAGTTAGGATTTCAAGCTCCATAGCAAGGGATTCACTCTAAGTCTCCATTCTTCTCAATTTTTAGTGGGCTAGCTTCAATCAAGGTATGTGGGTATTCAATAAGATATTCCTTCACCCTTATGCCCAAAATCCCAATCTTCTAAATTGATTTTATAAATTTCTAAATCAGGGTTCTTACCCAATTCTCATAGGTTCTTATATAAATTGTTTCCTCATAATTCTTCTATGGATTCTAACTCTAAATTGCATGATTTTGCATGGTTTTTTATAAGTGGTTTTTGATTTATGATGTTAAGGCTAATCCTTGTCCAATTTATGGAACTTTAGTTCTTACTCAAATTGGGAAAAAATTATGGGTTTTGTTTTAAAGCTTCAATTCATGATTTCTCATCTATTACCCATGCTTTAATTGAAGTTTTGTAAGTATTTTCAAAAGCCTATATGTTAAGCATGAATTTTAGCATGATTCCTTTGGATTGCGTGTCTTCAAGTAAAATTGATATGTTTTGATAACATGACCTCTATTTTCATGAAATTGCATGCCTAATTCATCAAGTTATGATTTTAGAAAGGAAAGTATATCTTGAATTATGATTTTGCAAAGCTTTAAGACTTATGATACAAAATTGGTAAGGCATCAGATATGCCCCATGTTTTATGAAAGGTTTGGCATCCAGATATGTCTACCTAATTTATGAACAATTTTGACATTAGATATGTCTTCATGCTTTATGAACAGATTTGACATCAGATATGTCACCAGTTATGATCAGTTTTGGCATCAGATATTCCCTAGTATTATATGATATATATATATATATATATATATATTGGGAGTAGTATTAGCACCGAGTTGGATAGGGTGAGAGTACCCATAGTCCTAGAACTACGTCCTCCAATTGGTTTAAGTCCCCTCTGTTCGGTATCAGATTTAGTGATCACGCCACAGTCATGCCTCTATACCCTGGCAAGTTATATTGGGTCCTTTCAATGGGGCATATACATCGTATTCCATGTAGCTCACATGGTCTATGTCGGTTAGAGAACCTCCCACAGAAACAGTTTCAAGTTTAAAAATGTATTGACTCTTTGCCTTCCAATTTCAAACTTACTACTGATGATTATGTTTTTAGCTTATGATATAGCATCGAGTCATTACATTACAGATTTTACTATTAGCACATGATTTTAGCTTCAAGGATAGTTTAAGCATGTTTTATCACAATTTATGCATGATCTTAGTTTTAAAAATGCTTTCAAGTATATTTTTATCATGACCTATGCATATCTGATATACTCAGTACATTCCATAGTACTGACCACATATTTCTTTGTGTTGCATCCTATTATGATGTAGATTCAGCCGGTTCCCCAGTCTGTGGCTAGTAGATCAGCAGCATATCTAGTCAGCTTGGTGAGTCCTCCTTCTTCTAGAACTTGGAGTTTAATTTCATTTCAGTATTCAGATTGTGTATTCAATATTTTCGTATTTAGAGTTAGCTGGGGGCTTGCCCCAGCAACTCACCAGTAGTATAGGCTTTCAGACAGAGTCAGATGTTCAGTTGTTATTGAGATTATCATTTTTAGTCTTATATTTATATAACCGATCAAGTTGCTCATCATTTCAGTTAAGCTTCATAATTACGTTTTGTCCAGTCTTTAAGTCATGCTAATGCCAGAGTGTTATCTTGAGATCACTTGTGATCTTGGGTCCTGTGTTATGTTCAGGGGTAGACTCGGGGCGTGACAACCATGACCTGACAACCTAGAATAAGAGCGTCTAACCATCTAACCTGAACAATGACCACCTGGAGTACCAGAACCCGAATATCCACCATTAGAACCCCGCAAATATGCATGAACATGCCTAATATTCTAAAAATGAAAACCTCTACTAGAGAAATCCCTGCCTCAAGATGATAATGTTGGTGTATATACTATTAACCATGATATATATACTATTGATCATGTGTTTAGATATAGTAGTTATTATAGAATAATTATTAAATCAATTTTTAATAAAAGATTTAATAGATCATGTATTCGTTTATTTGTCTGTTTACTTATATAGTAGATGATTTAGTGTATAGAGTTTTAGCTTATACACAGAAGATTAAATCATTGGTTCTTATAAGTATAAAGATTGTTGTTCACAATCTAGGATAAAAATTGGACAAGCCATCAGTACGATTGTAGCACAAAATTAAATGTAATTTATCTTGATAATGGGAACGGTGTAGTTCCGACTTCTTGTGCTAGTACATTTTGTATGTATTGAACGGGATCGAGCAGAGATAGATGTTTTAGCCTGACTGACAAAACCATATTCTCTAAACTATTAAATGTACATATATTCTCAATCTTGATATAACTATTATGAGTTGTATATATTAATTATCATTTTGATTTATTTAAAAGTGAGATAATGAGATAGGTCAATATGCCTATCACATAGCAACTCATAATGTAACCATTGCCTTTAGATGCCCCGGGAATGAATGAAAAATAAGGGAAAGCAGGGCAGGCAATCTGCCCCGCGCCCTTCTGCTGTGGCGGTAAAAATCCCGCTATAATGGGATCACCATAACGGTCTAGTTCCGCTATGGCAGTCCCGATGGTAACAACCCAGAAATTCAAAATTTCCAGCAAGTGTATCCTTTCCCTTCCCCGGTTACCATTGTCTAGTCCTGTAAATCTCGCCATGGTCTTAAACCACCCTTAAGACCATTCCTAGCATCAAACGCATCATAATTCAGCATAAAAAAATTATCAATTACAAAGAATTAACACCAGACAATTGTTCCCAACAATATCCTCTCGCCATTACGCACTAATGACTCCCGTGTTCTCATGGTTCCCAACCAAATCCCGACTGCCCTGAAATCGATGCTTCCCTAAAGTTACAGTTCCCAAATACTTTATCATCTTAACCAATGATAAGCCCTTTTTCAAAAATGCGGTACCACTTTTAAATCAATACTTTTAACAACTTATCACAACCTAAGGTACACAGAACTTTAAACTTAATGACCCTCTGCAGACTCAACATGCACAACAGACAATAATTTACACACATTTCAAGCAAGTCACATGAAAAATAAGTCACATAATTTACTCTCTATTAGGCCCATGGATGACCATTAGCCGATCATCCATGTCTTACTATAACTCCCGCTATTAAGCAATAATAGCCCTTTCCCCTGGTACTTATTCACATACCAACAACTTGAAACCTGAGTTCCCACAAGTATATATATCATTTTCCCTTATAATTTTTACCAATGATAAGACCCTGCCCCGCATTTAGCATACTGTTTTCCACTTGAATTACAAAACAAGAACTCCTTCAATCATTAATACATAACCAAGTTAAGACTCCTTGCTAACCACAAATTTCAAAGTAACTCAAGTAACTACAACCACACAATCGCGGTCATCCAAATAATGCAATGCATACAATCACGAGTCTCAAGCTCTAACACTCAATCAAACTAGTTTTCATCACCTTTCATTCGCTTCATGGATGACCGTTAGCCGATTCATCCCTCCTTTACATAGCCTCCCAGGCCAGATACCAATTGGAACCTTCTCAGTTCAAATTTTCCTTGCTTGTTTGTCGTACCCGGAGTCCAATGACATCCTTCACCTTGTTGAGATACCAATTGGAATCGAGATATACCAATTAGACTCAACCCATACAAGCAAGTAACGAAACCGCACGAAAAGGAATGAAAGAAAAGAAGTGTTTCCTAGAATGCTTCATAGCTTCCCTAGGATTAGATGTGGATGTCAACACACCAATTCGCGGGACTCTATTTGACATCTTGCTCTTGTACTGGGAGACCGGTAACCTGGGCTCTGATACCATTTGTCATGACCCAACTACCGGTCGTGCGGTCACCTACTCTAATCCACCTAGATAGGAGAACTCTTACCACCCGAACCAACAGGTAATGCGGAAAAAGAAATAAATCATGAATTAAAACCCTTTTTTATACAAGGAACTTCCTTTATAAAGATTCAGGAAATAAATGACTTACAAAACTAGCAGAAAATCATTTACAATGTGAGACAACCCTCCTAGAACCTAGTCTAATCCAGTATAAGAGCTTCTACAACATGAGCTTATAACATAAAATGGACACAACTCCCACCATAGAAGGAAGTAGGAGCTGCTGGAAGTTCACCGCAATCCTGAACCTGTGGAACATCACCAACCCTGCAACCAGACTATACCCAAAAAGGTATAGCAAGAGTAAAATCAGTACAGACACACGTACTGGTAGGCATCATCGGCTGACCCGAATTCACTTCTACCATCATATAAAAATCAAGATAAAATACACAAGGTAAATGCTTTACTCCTTTCAATATCACTTTTATCAATCCCCCCTTTCAGAACCGACCATCCTAACCTTTAGATTTACCAAGTCACCTTGCCACCTAGACTTCCCAAGTCACCTTGACACATAGACTTCCCAAGTCACCTCCTTGACTAAATATTCAGACTTAAACCGGCTAACTGACCAACCAAACCACTTATACCCGTAGTATAGTTACCAGTGTCCGGACCCCTTTGCGAACCTCTAGGACAACTTTCCATCCTAGTTACAACAACCAACAACTACGACCCTAGAATTTAAGTCTTACTCCTAATTTACGTATCACATGGAATTCACCTAGCAACCATTGACACATTCAATAAAAACAATAGAGTCATATCTAAATCCCTCTCTAATCCCGAAACCTGAACCCTGCAAGGATCCTCTAACCACACCTAAGTGTCCAACAATCTACCCAGTCTACGCCAAGACCCACCCTTAGCTTGTTAAACACAAATAATTCCTGACCGCCATTAGTACACTTAATGACAATAGTTTGTGAAGTTATAACCTCTTTTACATAGTCCGGACCCACCCAGATCCCCCTAACACATCTAGGTGTTAACATGGAGAACCCAGTCTACACAAAGACCAACTAATAATTAACATAATTACCTGGCCTACACCAAGACCAACTGATAACATAACATAACCACCCGGCCTACACCAAGACCAAACCCATAATATAATATAACAACCCGGCCTATACCAAGACCAAACTAACAATATAATAAACTGGCCTAAACCAAGACAAAAATCATAACATAATATAACCACCCGGCCCACACCAAGACCAAACCCATAATATAATATAACAACCCGGCCTATACCAAGACCAAACTCACAATATAATAACCCGTCCTACTCCAAGACCAAAATGATACCATAATATAACCACCGGCCTACACCAAGACCAAACCCACAATATAATATAACAATCCGGCCTATACCAAGACCAAACTCACAATATAATAACCCGGCCTACACCAAGACAAAAATGATAACATAATATAACCACCGGCCTACACCAAGACCAAATATAATAGAATTTCCGGCCTCTCACGAACCATAAGCAATTATCATATTTTGATAAAAAAGCTCTGTCCACTCACAGAACCAATAATAGTTAATGCAACATAATGATAAAATGCAATGATGCAACAAAAGTAACCCATACCAGGAGTGGTACCCAAGTCAACCATTAGTATATCCCATACCAGGCGTGGTACCCGAGCCAACCGTTAGTATATTTCATAATAGGCGTGGTACCCAAGCCAACCATTTGTTATACTTCTACCAGGCGTGGTACCTATGCCAACCATTAGTATACCTGTACCAGGCGTGGTACCCGAGCCAACCGCATGTCAATAATTCACAGTCAAATAATGAACACACAACTTGTAAACCAATAAGTAAACAACCGTTCAACTCACAGACTGTAAGACAGGACCCTTAGACATTCTACACAATTTCATCTAAGCAATGCAATTTACACAAACACTTAGATAGGAGTACAAAACATACAACATTCACAGGAGTCGTGAGCCATCACCTACCCCATTCCGGGTACACTATGAACCATCAAATCCCGTCCAAAGACTAACCCCGGTTCGCCCTCTTAAACATGCAGTTAATTACATTTATTCTCGACCCTCTTTCTAGGACCAAATACAATCTGGGAAAACCCTTCCCAGCCTTAGAACATAACCAAACAATTATCCAAATTATACCAATTAATCCGGAACTTTCGTTCCTTACACATTTGTTAATTACTAACCCTTTTCCGATTCCCTGAACCTTTCGATATTCTAGTTCCCGCATTTTATTAGCAAAAACACATAATTTAAGTAATGCCCAGAATATCACCATACCCTATTCCCATTCTACCATTTCCAATGTGTTACAACAATTCAACAACTTCCTCCAGACTCCATGCCCGAAGGCCTAACCATGGATTCTCCCTTTAATTCTATACAATAATATGAAAATAAAAGCGGTCAATCTACTCTTGGAAGAAACCTAGCCTACCTGGATGCTGAGAAGCTGTTCCATGCCCTTTTTAGCTCCGTGAAGGTGTTCCCTGACCATTCTGCAGGCCTGAATCCATCGTTTTGCATCCCTTTTACCGGAATTCATCCTCCCCATGGCTCCCAAGCCTTGGAGCAGCCTAGGGGGGTTCTTGGAGTAACACTCGTCTATTTTTGGGGCTGAATGAGAGAGAATGAAATTAAAAACCCATTTTCTTAGTTTTCTAATCTCGTCGCTCCTCTATAGCGGTCCCTGCTCTGCTATAGTGGAATACTCTCGGTATAGCTGTCTTAAGCGGTGTTGACTTCCTTGACCACCGCTTTAGCGGTATTTTCCACCCAACTATAGGCCTCTACCGTGGATGGTTGCACTTGTCATAGACAGAATGTCCAAAAATCTCCCAGTTTTGGCTATTTTACAACACACTTATTTTCCTAATGTTTCGCAATAACCCCTTCACGTCAACCTCAATTCCGGGAGTTCTACTTACCCGAATTCGATTTCGAGAAGTCCCCCGGACTCCTCTATGTATTAGCTACAAGGAAAACTAGCTTAAAATAAGACATTTAACCCAATCCTTATCCAGATTGTGCTAGACCATACCTCGCTCCAAAATTGGACGAGACTAGCCTAGCCTAGAATTTTCAATTCCCAAACCCAAAATTTTTCTAACCCGACACTTGGCATGAATAGTTTACCCGTAACAACAAACTCGGTCATTACAATTTCAATTGTTTATACCTGATGCTCTATAATAGATTGGTGTAAAAGAGAAAAGATATAGACTCTTACGGAGATGATAAGATTAATGATTGACTTATTCATAGTTGTTTCTTTTTCATTTTGCAATATGTCTTAAGAACTGCATATTACATTCTGAATTTAGTTTCTTCCAAGTTAGTATCTCTTACAACTATAGAACTGTAGATTTGATGTAAGTCTAGTCAGTAAAAAGTTTGGATATAGAATTGTCCAGTACATATACTGAAAGGGAGGAACATACAAATTGATATTAAGAACGTATATGATTATTGAATATCCAAAAAGAATGAAAGAAGGTTTATTTTAACATCCTAAAGAAAATAAGATAATTGTTAACACAATTGTCGATTTTCTAGAAAAGGACTTTTTAATAAACCATGTTCCTAGAAGTAAACTACCTTTACAGGAACAGATGAAAGAAATAACAAATGAGTCAGCTAAAAAACTCAGATGCTCAAGAACATCAATCGACATGTTAGAATTGACGTTCCATTGCATTTAAGTAGTGAAAGAAACGTTAATAGATATAGAACACTATCTGAGTGAGAATGATGTGAGCATAGAACACTACATGAAGAAGTAATTAGTATTTCAATACCTAAAGTTTTTGTAGAAAATATTAAGACTCTAGAACATGAAACTATGATTATAGCAGTAGTACTTAGTCGTAGTAGGAGAATTATAACAAAGATCAATTTGTTATGTATTTTTGAGAGAGTTTCACACTCATGGAGTATTTCATGATAGGATACTTATAGATCTAGTACCAAACCAATCAGTTATGATGAAGCACTACTAGACGAAGTTGCATAAGAAAACAACTTGATAAGATCCTTTTGATAAGTAATATAAAAGGATTATCTGTGAAAGTTGTAGATGCATAGTTAAGAGTCTAAGTGGGAGATTGTCAATGTATATACTATTAATCATGTATTACGACATAGTATTCTATCCATTGTCAAAGGTGAAACGTCAAAGTGGAAAATCGTTAAGGTATATACTATTAACCATACCTTTAGATATAGTATATTGTAACCATTATGATGGTTAAAAGTCTAAGTGGGAGATTGTTTGAATATATACTATTAACCATGCATTTGGATATAGTATATTATAATACTTGTGATGGTTAAAAGTCTAATAACCATGCGTTTAGATATAGTATATCATAACAATTGTGATGGTTAAAAGTCTAAGTGGGAGATTTTTGGGATATATACTATTAACCATGATATATATACTATTGATCATGTGTTTAGGTACAGTAGTTATTATAGAATAATTATTAAATCAATTTTTAATAAAAGATTTAATAGATCATGTATTCGTTTATGTGTCCGTTTACTTATATAGTAGATGATTTAGTATATAGAGTTTTAGCTTATACACAGAGGATTAAATTATCGATTCTTATAAGTATAAATATATTTGTTCACAATCTAGGATGGAAATTGGACAAGCCATCGATATGATTGTAGCACAAAATTAAATGCAATGTATCTTGATTATGGGAACGGTGTAGTTCAGACTTCTTGTGGTAGTACATTTTGTATGTATTGAACGGGAACGAGCAGAGATAGATGTTTTAGACTGACTGACAAAAACATAATCTCTAAACTATTAAATGTACTTATATTCTAAAACTTGATATAACTATTATGAGTTGTATATATTAATTATCATTTTGATTTATTAAAAGGTGAGATCCTGAGATGGGTCAATATGCCTAGTAGATTGGATGATAATAATATATATTGGTGAAATAATAAGTTAGTTGATAGGATACATGTCTCGATATAGAGATTGATGATATGCCTCTTTGAGAATCTTATAAGTTTTCACTGTGTCAAATCTTGCAAGTGGATTTTATGAATCCGACAAATGAAATAAGTTAAGCAGTGCTCAAAAAGAAATTAATCATTAGATTGAATTTGTCAGTAATTTAATTTATTGATTAGTATCTGTAATCTTAACATGGGAAATTACACAAGTGTTTAATGGAGAATTTCACAATATAAATAGAGGAGTGCAATTACGAATTTCTAGTGGAATAATTTATAATTTATTATGGTAAGAATAATTCAAATCAGAATTTTGAATTATTTTCATAATAGGAAGCCTCAATAATTAATTCCGTGGTCCCTGCAGTGCCCATATTTAACTAGAACTAAGAATCCTATTTTCTAGGGAAAAAGGAAGAAAACAGACGTTTATTTTCTTGTTAGAAAACAAACGGGTTTTTGTTCTCCTTTTGGACTAGGAAAAGTATCTCTATAAGTAGGGATTCTCCTAACCTAGAAAGTCAAACAGTTTTCTATGCGATACTTGCCCACCCAAGTATTGAGAGAGTTCGGCTTTGAATTTGGGATCACTGTAGAAGACTGCAGAATCAGAGTCTTGCTTGAAGATATGTGTTCACGCTTTGAGAGGTATTTATTGAATTAAATTTCAGCAAGTTTATGTGTTCTAGCATAATCATATGTGTTCTAGCATAAACTATGTGTTATCTATTATTCATGTAAGCAGTATGTTTCTGGAATGCTTTCGTTGTGCATATGTTTTCCAATAGATAGTCCACTAAAACCACCATGTCTGCGGAACCTCTTAACACTCCCCTCCTGGGCTCTGCAACAAATACTCTCAATCCTCCTGGCATGATCAACTATCTGTAGAAAAGTGTCCCCAGTAGTCACCAATTATGTTGTGTCCAACTGAAGAGAAGTGGTCAACCCCTTCACAGACTTCCTAACCTGCTCTCCCTCTATCAAAATACTCATCAAGTCATGCCTAGACAGAACATGGAAGCGAGTCTCGTACTCGGTAACAATCATAGAACCTTATTCCAAGGCATCAAACTCATCTCTCAACCTCTCTATCAAACTGTGAGGTACATATTTCTCAAGAAAATTCTCATAAAATTGTGTCTATGACATGGGAGGTAAACCTGTTGGCCTATAACCAAGATAAGACATCCACTACTGCTTCACTTCCCCAACTAACTAAAACATAGTGTAATCCATGCAATGAGACTCAACCAAACTGAGGTTATGCAATATCTCCTGACAGCTAACCAGAAACTCATAAGCATTCTCCTCAAGTGAACCACTGAACTTGAGAGTACCCAATCTCATAAACCTATTAAACATCTTTTGCTCATTCACTATCATCACTTTTTTAGGAACAACTGGTGGAGCAAAAATTCTGACTGATAAAGCATCAATGCAAAGAGCCATAATAGTAGGAGTTTGAGAGCTCTGAACCAGTACCCTCTCAGGAAGCTGAATCCCATCTCTAGACTGTGATCCGTCAAGAGTGACATTTAAAGCTCTTGTCTGAGACACACCCTCTCAGAAACTCAAAATTTGAACCATAGTATCCTGTAATATTGGGGTGGCTACAAAATTGTATGGAACCTGAGATGGCCCCACTCCCTCTAGCTGGTAAGCCAAACCCTCAAACTCAATCTCGAGCTTAGGAGATGTCTCCCTTCCATGACCCCTGGTGAATGCTACACCATGTGCTCTACCTCTACACTGCCTCAACCCCTAACTAGAGCTCTAGCAGCGGGTGAAGGCATACCATCATCAATAGCAGTGGACCTCATTCTCACCACCAGCAAGAAAATGAAACACAAGTTTAAAAATTAAGGATTCAACAAGTCATTCACTATTTCCATGAACCATGAGATGTATGGATACGCAGGAATACAAAAATAAAGTTAAACCAGATGCAACCATTGTATTCTAGACCTCATAATCATATTTTTTTTCCATGAATACTAGCTATAAGCCTCAATATCAAACTGGGGATTCAAGTCCCATATTACAAAAATAATACAAGCTTCCAATCAAGCATCACAATGATAAACCAACTCAATTCTTATTATAATAACTAGTTCACCCGTCCCATAGCATGCTTTACACAATAAATCCCCACCCAAGAAAAATCTGAAGAAGTTAAGCCATAACCTAACTCAAAGTTGAATTACAAGATTCTACAAGGTCACACTTGAGCCTTTCCTTTATGAATAGCCTCCGAACATAACCAATATACCAATAACAAGTTAGATGCCTAAAGAAGAGTCCAATGATACCTACATTGCTATGGTTCTAATTTGAGTCTAAAAAGTCAACCAAAAAGTTAATCCCAAGCCCACAAGGGTAAAACTAAAATTTTAATAAAAAATTAATTTACCCAAAGCTCAAGGAGTTCAAATATTGAATTTCATCAAAAAAGAAATTAAAATTGATCTTGAAATTATCAATCTATCAAACATTTACTTTACCAGGAAAACTCCAAATTCCCAAGTTAAAAAAATAAGATTTGAAGTTGAAATCATAAAATAATCATTGGGAAATATGTAAAACTAGCATAAGAATCTTACCCATAGGTTAAAGAACTTGAATAAGAAGTTTGGTTGAAAATGGAGTAAGATTAGATCTTCAATTTTAAACCCTTAATCAAGAATCTATCCAAAATTTGAGGTAAAATAGTGAAGAAAACATAAAATCTAAGGTTTGAGAACTTACCCCCTTTCCAAGACAAAGAAAAAACACCAAGAATCACCCAAAGTGGAGCTCTAGAGGTCCAACAATAAAGGAAAGAAGTGACCAAAATGAGAAGAAAAATCTGATTTAAAGTCACTGTAGCACGTTTAGCGCTATCGCGCTAAATCACTGCAATTGCGCTCAAGGTGGCCAAGCCTTTAAGCACTATCGTGTTGTTGTAGAGATATCATGCTTAATGGAACCCAAGTCCTTCAGTACTATCACGCTGACCAAATTTTTTCTTCACCGCAATCACGCTCCAAGAGCGCGATCGCGCTCGCAACATACACCAGAAAATCCAGTTATTATAAAAACATATTTTTGACACTCGAAACTCATCCGAAACCCTATAGACATAAACCAGTAGTGCAATCGATCATAAAATATATTCCTAACCTAGTGGAATCATTCGATTCACCAACGGATATTATTTTCAATGAATATTGATCAAAGTCAATACTAGGTCATAATTTTTAACTTCCCAACCAACTATCCAAAATGCATTTGAATACCTCGAGACCTAAACCAACTGTGCTACTAGCACAAAAATGGCATTCCAAATCTAACAAAACTGGAAAAAAATTCATATGATGTTTAAATCCCAAACGCTGACCAAAGCCAAATATATCAACTTCAAAATCTTTTAAAATGAAAAACTCACCTAGAACCCCTCCAAACACCTCGAGAACTACGCCACTCACTTCCACAGATCACAAATACCATAATACAACTACAAAGAGGGGTAAGATGATCAAAATATGCAAAAATCTAAAAATTACTGCGAGGATTGTTACACTCCTAGTTGGGGCTTTCTTAAAAGTTAATACTTGATTTAAGCTTAAAGTTAAGTATAATTAACTTGTACTATTTTTATTAATAATTTTTTTAATTGTCTTCAAAAAATTTATTAGTTAATTATTCAAAATGGAAAGAAAGTGAGAAAAAGGAACAAAGTTCAGTTCTTTTAATATGAATAACTATAACTGACAATGAAGAATATAATTTATAAAGATACTACTTAATTTAATTAGAGAGATATAGAGAAAGACAGAAAAAGAAAGAGAGCGAGAGAGGGGGAGACTTTAAAAAAATTAGCCAAGAGAGAAAGACAAAGAGAAAGAGAGAAAGTGAGAGAAGGGAGAGGCATTGAAAAAGAGACATAGTTAAAAAGAGAGAAAGATAGAGCGCACGAGAGAGAGAGAGGGAGCGAGAGAGAGCAAGAGGGAGGGAGAGAGGCTGCGAGAGAGAGGGATAAGAGGGAGAGAGTTGTCATGGCCCAAAATCTCAAATGTTGTGATGGTACCTACTCCAACCCATCCATGACAGATACACCTGATTCGCCAACTCAAAAATATTCAAAGTAAAGGAAATAAAGTAGAATTAACACGAATCTCAACAACATCTCAAAAATGCCCTTAAGAGTGACTGGATAAGAAAACCAACTTCCCAAGACTCAAAATTCATAAATAAAAGAGCGACTCTACATACTGAATGTCAAATAAACTAAATATAAAGCTATCAGGGAACACCATAAGACATAAATAACATAGATAAAATTGGAAAAGACTGATCTGAGGAGCTCACCATAGCTTCAAAATGCCTCTAGAATGCATGATCATGAACCGTGGAGTCTGCTCGTAGTAGGATCTATATTAAAGGGATACAAAAAAGTAAGACTCAGTACGATCAACTTATACTGAGTAGGTATCATCGGTTGACTGAGCTTTAGCAGTTACAACATAAAATAAGGCATACTAAAATAACATACACAAAGAAAAGTCCCAACAGTTCAAACATCAATGATAACACGATATATCTCAAAGACGACTATAATCCACATGTTAATACAATGCGATAATATGGATAGCATGCAATGGATAACGTCTACTCTATACACCCTACGAGCATATATCGCTTCCAAGATGGGACCCATGGGGGACTTGCGATGTTCATATACTAATGAACTCTTATCAATATATATATTAGTGCTCCATACTAAAACAGGAATTAAATTCATTTATTTATTTCAAATCGAGCCGTTTAAGGCATTTCTTTGCATAAATGAAATCCTTCACTGTTTTCATGGACTATAAGATGTATGAATATGCATGAACACAAAAGTCAAGCAAAACCAGATGCAACTATTATATCCAAGATCACAGAATCATGATCATTCGAGGAATACAGGCTATAAGCCTCAATATCAAATTAGGGATCTAAGTCACATATCAACAACACAATATAAGCCTCTAATCGAATATCACAATGATAAATAATCTCATTTATCATCATAATCAACACAAGCCCCCATGTGCACATCACAATAACACAATTGTTATTATAATCACTGAGTCACCCATCCCATAACATGCTTGATAAATTGGTAATCTACCAACTTATTGAGCCTTAATTCATGAATTATTGTCATGTTTTGATGAGAGAGGTAATTAATGCCTTTATTGATAAAAATGTAGGTACTCTTGGTCAAAAGTAGAAAATAAAGGAATTGGACCCAAAGAGCTTAAAAAGATTTAAAGTGTAAAGGTGATAAAAAACAAGGAAGATTTTGTTGAGAGGCGTAATCGATAGGCGAGCTGCACACCAGTATGTGCGGTCTGCACCTCCCTTCCTATGTCACCACATCAACAATTAGAGTCACTATTTGAAGAACAGGCATCATGCGACATGCACAACATGTGGTGCGATAGCACATCGCATCGCACCACACCCGAAGGGCATTATTGTTAACTTTCAAGTGATGTTTTGGGAAGCTTTTAAAATCCTTTCTGGGGTGTGTACCTTAAATTATTGAATAGTTTTTTTGAATAGTTTCAGATCACGACCCAAGGAATATAGATAGAGTACATTTTCTCTTCATCTTCTAGACTTGAATTCACTATTTTTGTTCCACATTGAGCTTGGATTTGGATATTGGCTTAATTATGAATGGAAGTATGAGTTACCCAATTGGTATATTCTCTTATTTCCTTAGCATGAGTAGCTAATTTTCTTGTCTAGGGGTATGTGTATGATGTGTGTTTGAATTTGGATATGGGTCTTGTTTAATTGAGCTTATAATTGATGAATTGATATGGGTCTATTGAATTCCTCAAGTTTTAATAATAAAATTGATGGTTGCAAACATTAATTGAGTTTTCTTAATTGTGTTCTTGCTTGAAAGAGGGGTTCATGATTCAAATAGGAATTCAATAGTGAGAATTTGATGTTTTCACCTTAGATTGAGGCTAGAAATAACTTAATCAACAGAAACTCTCATCTAAGAGTTTAAGCTAGAAATAGTATGACTTCCCCAAGCAATTGAATTAGTTGGTTTGTGTTGAAATCTATGGTGCTTGACCAAAGACCATAGGATATATATTCGGAGGATCGAGAGATTATTGAATATGACTAAAACCAATGCTACTCGTATCATTAATCGAGAATTTGCTTAATTAATCAAGTACCCTAACCCTCTTAAGAATCCCATTGGAAGCATACCCCTAGTCTTTTCTCATTGATACAAATCTTATGTTTACTTTCTATTTTTACATTGAAATTGCGATATTGCTAAATTTTTCTTTCCAATTCCCCCAATCATTACCTTTTAAGTTGCTTGAACATTTGCTCACTTGGTGATTGTCTTTTGATGATTTTTTAGCGAGTCACTACTCCACCCTTCATGGATTCGACCCCGACACTCATTGGGATATTTATTGTTTCGCTTTGATGATCGCTACCACCTCCTATTAAAGAGTGATTTTGAGCATCATCAAAAAATGGCGTTGTTGCTGGGGAGTGGTTTTTGAATCTCCAATTGAGTGTCATTTGAGTTCACTTTGTTGAGTTTTTGTTATTTAGACTTTTTTTGTTGTTTTTGATTGTTTGGACAGGGTGCCCATGAGCGAAGTGGGTGACCAAGAAAGCATAGATGGATATATGGACGTGGATTCTAATCCCGTGGTCTACGGTGGCGTAGGTGCAATCCTCCTACCACCCATTATTGGAAATGACATATTTCATATCACGAGCACCATGCTCCACTTGATTTAGGTGAAGGGTCTATTTAGAGGGTTAGTACATGAGGATGCCAACCGATATATTTGAAACTTCATAGAGATTTTACAACACTTTAAAATCAACCATATCACGCAAGAGTCCATCTGGCTCTGCTTATTTCCCTTCTCCCTCACAAGGGAAGCGATGATTTAGCTTGAAGAGCTTCCAGAAGGCTCAATTACTACGTCGAATGGATTGGTTGAGGCATTTTTGGTGTGATTCTTTCCTCCCTCATGAATGATGCAATTAAGTGATGACATTACTAACTTTTGCCAACTCCCGGATGAGCCATTGCATGAAGCATGGCTAGGTTTCAAAGAAAAGCTTTTGTTCTGTCCTAATCATGGCTTCTACGACAATGTCCTACTCCAAAGTTTCTATCGGTTGTTGAATTCAATGAAAAAAATTGTGGCAAATAACCTCGCAGGAAGAACATTCATGGACAAACAATATGGTCTTGCCTCGGCTCTTCTTGAACGAATGATAAAGACAAATCATACATCGCATACTAGAGAGGCTGATGTTTCTTCGGGGGTGATTTCATCCATTATGACAAGTGAAATAATGTGAAAGGATGAAGAGAGAGATGAAACAATATCCAAGATGCTTATGCAAATTGATCTATTGGCCAAGCATGTGATGGGGGCTGGAAATAAAAGTGTGAATGTTGTGGGGACTTATGGTTCTAGAGATCATGATGAAGGTGTGTACTCCCATACGGATGAGGAGTTATGCTATCTTATGTTGGGTTCTTGACCTGGATACCAAGGTACCAACAAAAGTTCCTTGGTGTATGAGGGACGAGAACCAAGGTTGGAACAAGGACAAAGGAAACTATTAGAGAGATAGGAAGCCGACTAGCGACCATGAGGGTCCATGGCATGATCATGAAAGAGATGGTGATCGCTATAATCACCGAAGTTCAAATCCATATATACCTCCACCTAAGGTCGATTCCCCTTCATATCATCCCACCATGAGCAACCCCAGACATTTGAAAATTAAAGATATGTTGTCTCTAGTCTTGAAAAAGGTTGAGTCAACCGATAGTGGGATAAAAGAACTTATGAACAAGGTGTCAACCCTTCACCAACTGGTAAGCTCACACTGCTCTGATCAAGCATCTTAAGGCACAAATTAATCACCTATCTTCATAATTAAATTCTCCAATGAAAGGGACACTTCCAAGTGACATGATGGCAAACCTTAATAATGATGGACATGTGATGGTAATAGTTACTAGGAGTGGACGAATGTGTAGTGGGATGAAGAAGCCAGCTATCGAGGTTGTTGTGGAACCAAATGATAAAATGGAAGAAGAGAATATGGTTAAGAATGAAGTTGATGAAAGTCTTGTTGTTGGGGTGAAGTCTAGTGCACCCAACATGAATTCAAATGATGATGATCCATGTGAAGAGAAGGATGAGACTGATTCTCCTTCTCATGTTTCTATTAATATTAAAGAGGATGCTCCAAGTTTTCCTAAAGGACCTCCTCCATACCCTCAACAATTAACCAAGAAAAAGGAAGACGCCCAATTCAAAAAGTTTTTTGATATGTTCAGTAAATTAGCCATTAACATTTCTTTGATTGATGCTCTTACACAAATGTCGGGGTATGCAAAGTTTATAAAGGAGTTGTTAAAAAAGAATAAAGTTGTTGAAGTAGGGATGGTGGAAGTGTCCTATAGTTGTAGCGCGGTGATGACAAGCAACATTGCCCCTAAATGGGAATATTCGAGATCGTTCACCATACCATGCACTATTGGGGTGTTTTTGTTTTGAAAGGCCTCATGTGATCTTGGGGCGAGTATAAACTTGATACCCCTTGTTAATTTCAATAAATTAGGCTTGGGTACTCCTAGGCCTACACCTATGAGACTGCTAATGGCCAATCGATCAATTAAATGCCTGGTGGTGATATTGTTAGATGTATTGGTCAAGGTGGATAAGTTCATACTACCAGAAAACTTTGTGGTCTTGGACTGTGATGCTGATCTTGAGGTACCCATTATTTTGGGCCAACCACTTTTGGCAACCAGGAGAGCTTTGGTTGATGTGGAGCTCGGGGAGCTCAAGTTCCATGTGGGAAGCGAGGAAGTAACATTTAATGTATGCCAAACCACTAAACCACCGGATGAGTTTCAAGTAGTGTTTGTGTCAATATTGAGGGCACGTTAGTAGATGACCATGATAATTTTGAGATGAAGGAGGTACCCGAGCCAATGATGTTGCCACCTTGCAATAATACAATGTGATGAAGATGTTGAAGGAGCAATTCCCTTTCTTGGGATGGGGCTACACTAATTGGATTGGCATGCTTTCGGGTAATGCTTGAAGATTGAGGTACAATCGTCAATCCGCAAAATAAAATCAAGCGCTTCTTGGGAGGCAACCCAAGTATTTTTACTTTATTTTATGACCTTTTGTTGTTTTTGACTTGTTTTAGGAATGCAAAAAGAAGAAAAAATGACTAAGTGGAAAAACAAAATAGGAAGGCACGTGCAAAAAGCTGTGTGGTTGGCACCAGCTATTATGCTCATCGCATAGGGAACTACATCCTAAACCAAAATCCTGGGAAGAAAAATGAAAGTTGTAGGTGACGTGCGATGGGTTGTGCGAGTTGCACCTCCTATTGTGTGTGTCGCACCTCTATTGCACCCTGATATAGAAGCCTGGGTAACATATGGTTCAAAAATATTTTGGTACGACGTGATGAGTGAGCCAGACAATAGCATGTGCAAAATGCAGATAGTGCCACACCTAGGTAAGTTTTCAAAATTTTAATAATCGAATAGTGACCGACCCCACTCGAAATCTGACCTGTGACTTTTCTTCTCCTTTTTCTCCACTATAAACCATCACCCCACTTATTTTCTCCATTATACTCCCATAAATCTCCATAACTCTCTCCCAAAATCCTCCTAAATCTTTTACTTCCCACAAAATCTTCTCCCCCTTCACCCAAAGTCCATCACCATCGCACCACCTATCGCCACCACTGTCGTTTTCTGGTAAAGGTCTGGGTCACCATTGTTGGCATTCCAAAAGCTTCAATTTTTTATTTTTCCACCATCTTCTCTACTTGTGGTAAGTTTTCCAACATTAGATCAAAGCTTTTAAGTAGATTGGGAACTTTTGTTGTGAAGTATGCTAGTTTAATCTTCCATGTTGATTGTGGGTGAGATTCAAAAATTTTGGGACACACAAATTTTGGGTATATTATTGATTTTGCTTGTAATAAACTAGGTAGATCTTGTTGTTATGATAATGCATGTTGTTGGTGTTAGTTTTTAGCCTTAAATTTCGTGTTTGGGTGAAGTCTGAGTAACCCACTTGAGTTGATGCATGATTTGCACCTATGATAGATTGGATAACGTCATTCTTAAGGGAAAATCATCATCTTTGCAAGGTTTTTATTGAATCATATTGATTGGGCTGAAATTGTTGTTACCACTGTGCCCGTGTCTTGTTTCAATTGAATATATGTTTATTCGGTGAGTGCTTTGGTTGAGTGGATTAAATTATTGTGCGTTGAATGTGCCTATGTGTTTCATGAAGGCTTGATATTCTCGATGATTGATGGAGTAATGTCCTTCTTAAGAGAAGTCGTTGAGCCTATCTTGATTTTTTTATTGTGATTCCTGGGAAGTCTGAGTACGATGATATGGTTTTGGTCAATTTTCACTAGCCCTGTTGAAATTGGTGTTATTGACGGGAGCCTGTGCATTCCACTGTGTTGCTCTACGAGTCACATACGTAACACATAGAAAAACAAAGAATTGAATTTTTTTACTTGTTTCCTTGTATTTTTGCATGCGACCCGCAGATCTCCACGTGCAAAATGCACAAGTCTCCACACATAGTTAAAATTGGTTTCCAGTTCACTGAATTATGGGGAAAAGGCTTGTGCGATGCACACAATGGCTGGTGTAATTCGCACTTGCCTTCGCACCCTGAGGTAGAATCCACTCAGTTTTTTGTTAGCCTGTGCGACATAACATGCGACGTGCACTTCTCTAGGTGTGGTCCGCATGTGGATCGCACAGGACATCAGTCACCTGATGTGTTTTTCTCCTCTTTTGCATTCTAATTCTTTTTTATTTTGTAACTTCTTGTTGTATTTTTCTTCTGCCATTACCCCTGAAAATACAAAAACAGCAGTTGCCTTATCCTATGAGTGTCATACATGGTTCCAGCACTAACATTGTTTTACAGGAACATGACATCTTTTAGGCGACTTTCAAAATAACATGCCACTGATCATGCCTCATCCTCTGAAAATCTGGGTCCTTCTATGCAAAAATGTGGGACCATCTGAGTCAGAAATTAGATTTGGCCTTGAAGGGATAGAGACCTATTACATAAGCTTTCATGACAAGTGACCCTTCTTGGAGGAGGAAGGGTTTGATGTGGAAGCCTTTGAAGCCAATTTCCTGAACATACCCAAGCAATTTTGTATAAGGATCAGGGACTACTTCGCTAAAACTCCTGGCCCATATTTCCCTAATTTGGTACAGGAGTTCTATGTCTTGAACCAAGCTAGGCAAGACATTCTAAAGCATAAGGGTCCAACAAACAAGCTACCATGCCTTGATTCAGTGTTAGGGAGGGGCAAGGAGGTCGATATCACCCCAGCAGCCATCCATCATGTCATATGGGATGATGAACCTATTCCAGTGTCAAGACATAAAGAACGTGTCACTACAAAGGCTGATGAAAATATGAGTGGGTTGCTAGTATCATTGTCGAAGGAACTTCTATTTGGGCTATCTCAAAAAGACCCATCTATCTATCAGATCTCAAGTTTGAGGCTCGGATGTGGTTGGATTTTTTATGCACATGACTCATCCCAACTTATCACATCACCAAAATGACTATAGAGGTGGCCATTTTCGTTGCATATATCATGTCTAGCCTCCTGATAAACAAAGGGGAAATCATTGCAAAACAATTCAAGAGGAGAGTTAGACACAACTCCACTTCCATGGTCTTCCCAGTTCTCATCTGCCTTCTGTGCCTACAGGAAAACTGCACTCTATATTGGTCATTAGACAAAACCCACTAAGCTAGTAGCATGGTTTACAAGGACATAAGGCGGGACAAGAATGCTCCACATGTCAAGAAAAGATACCTTACTCAAAACCTGAATGCCATGGCAGGTACTGCACAAGCCAAGAATGTTGCTCATGATCATGTGGACATTTCATCTCCTCCTCATGAAGTACTAGACACTACCCATATAGTTTCTCCAGTTGATAATGCTTCGGGTAGGTTACTGAAGTTTGCTCAACTTGTTAGCCAAACTGAGGAGTGGTTACAAAAGTTGGTTAAAAGCATCTCGGGCATGATTCAATCCACAATCAAGTTAGTTGTTAAACCGGTATGGGCTAATGTGCACAACCTGCGTGATAGAGTTGACATAGTGGAGCTGGATATTGGAGTACTCTGACAAATACTCCCTCAGTCTACACCAAATACCTCCCACTTGGACCTTAACCTACCGGCTCTGGACTCCGCCTCACCTCAAAAGTCTAGGAGTCCTCCAGATGATTGGTGGGTAGATGACTTCCCACAGACGAGTTCGGCCATAATCAAAATCCAACAGGTAGTCCTTCTAGCTAAAGATGTCGTGATGCCACCAGATCCATCTATGCAACTGCAACCCTTACATCATGTGCCAACCCGAGATCCTTGACCAACACTAGTTGGACAACCCCATTTCCTTCATACCATGATATGATGACTTATCAAGATAAGTGGGAGATTGGGGAGCCGTCTGGCCTCCTTTAGGTTTAGGAGGACCCATCAATTCCCTCAGTGGAAGGATTCTAGATAGATTCAAAACATGCCTACATCCCTCTACCATCACCACATCGGCCCCAAAGGACCCACTACTGTGTTTATGCATGAAGACATCATCATCGGCGTTAGATCCACTAGGGAGTGTTTGACATTTATCTTTTTATATAATTTTACTCATCAGGGGCTATGCTTTATTTAAGTTGGGGGGTGTAAGTAGTGTTTAAGCACTGTAAGGCATGTCGTATTATTCATTTGTGGCTGTTATGTTTTTAATTTTACCCTTGTCGGGCTTGATTTAGCATATTGATGTTCTATTGTGAATGTCGGGTTGGTCTTACACGATTCTTTGATTCACTACCTGTGCCATGCAAACACACTTAGTTCCTACACCGAGGCTTGATTTCAAATATTTCATGAGTGCTTTTATCTTGATCGCCTTATTAATAGTAGAGTAGTGAATAAACTCCAAGGGTTTTCTTCATACCACAGTTCTTTCCCAAGGAGCAACTTGTTTCTTTTATTTTCCATTGTTTATTTTTGTGTTGAACCGGGTTGGTGTTTCCCTATGATAGATTGAGAGGTGATTTTCTTAAGGGAAAATGTCAAGTTTTAGTTTAAAATTGAGTCCAAATTTGCTTGTCTCATAATGGGCCCACCAAAAAAAAAATCTTGGCAAGAAGTTTTTGAAAATTTAAGGAAAGAGGGAAAATGATTTTGATTTAAGACTTCTCATGTCATGACTTGCACACTCCCTATTTTTCTTGATAAATTCACAAACGAGTGTGTAAAAGAACTCGAAATAGCTTATCAAAAGTCATTTATCCCAATTGATTGTGAGACAAATTGTGAAATTCTTGTGTTGTGATGCCTTATGTGGTAAAGCTATACTTAATTCGTATGTGCATGTGTTGTCTAGAATTTTCCCCGAAAGTGATTCAAGGAAAAATCCTAGATGTAACCGAGCTTGGAAGATAACCTTAGGCCCTTTTTTGAATAGCCACTTCACCCAAATTGACTTCCCTTTACATTGATCATAGTAAGCCCATTTGAGCTTGTGACTTCTCTTTGGCATCTTGTTGATAGCTTGACCCTTTTTGGAAACTATATTTTTGCACCCATCCTCCCTAATGGCTCAAAAGTAAGACATAGGCTAAAAGTCCTAAGTTTGGGGGGGGGGGGAATTGAAATGATAACATAGGCAAAAGCCTAAGTTTGGGGGTAAATGCACCAATGTGGAGAAGAAAATGATGTGTTTCAATGCAAGGTAGCACCATATGCTATGAATGAAAATTTCTCCAAATTGTCCAATGAAATGAACAAAATGGAAAGAAAAGAAGGAATTGGTGTTACCAAATAAAGGTGATAAAGAAAGTTGAATGATCAAGTTGAAGGGGGACCTTGGGATTGTGAGAGGGAGAAATAACGTGAAGTTATTGTTCAAAAATATGAGCGGTGTTTTGAATAATCACAAAGAGAATTAGCGAGGTTTAGTCAATTAAGCCAAATGAAATCCTCACCTTAACGCTAGCCAACATTGTAACTCGTAAGTCCTTAGTGATTCTGAGCTTGGTAACTCTACATTAGTGGCGAATTACATAAAGGGCAAGCATTGGTTCAATGCGTGTGCACTTGAATTTCCTTGAGTGAGTGAGAGTCTTTTCTGTTCTTTTATAATCCCTATTGATTGTATATTGCATGAATGTGAGTGAGATTCTCCCTTGCGGTGAGTGACATCGCAAACTTGAAAGGAATAAAAAAATCTCTATTTTAATTGAGAGGAATGAATGAGATAATTTGTGTGGCAAATCTCGAGGCAAACATTGAAGGTCCATGCCAATGACTTGAGAAGCTTGAAAATCTTGTTTTGAATGATAAATTCCCTTGTTTTTGGATGAGAAAAGAAGTCCTTTGATGAACAGTTTGAAATGAAAAATTGTCTTGAGAATATGGTTGTTCAAAGAGGGGTTCATGATTCGGATAGGAATTCAACAGTAGGAATTTGAGGTTTCCACCTTAGATTGAAGCTAGAAATAGCTTAATCGATGGAAATTCTCATCTAAGAGTGTAAGCTAGAAATAGTATGACTTCCCCACGCAATTTAATTGGTTGGTTTGTGTTGAAATCTATGGTGCTTGACCAAAGACCATAGGATATATATTCGGAGGATCGAGAGATTACCGAATATGACTAAAACTAATGCTACCCATATCATTAATCGATAATTTTCTTAATTAATCAAGTACCCTAACCCTTTGAAGAATCCTATTGAAAGCATACCCCTAGTCTTCTTCTCATTGATACAAATCTTGTGTTTACTTTCTGTTTTTACACTGAAATTGCGATATTACTAAATTTCCCTTTCCAATTTTCCCAATCTTTACCTTTTAAGTTGCTTGAACATTTTCTCTCTTGGTAATTGTGTTTTGACGATCTTTTAGAGATTCACTACTCTACTCTGTGTGGATTCAACCCCGACACTCATTGGGATATTTATTGTTTTGCTCTGATGATCGCTACCACCTCCTATTGGAGAGTGCTTTTGAGCGTCATCAATGCTTTACATGATAAATCTCACCTAAGAATAATCTGAAGAAAGTTAAGTCATAACTTACCTAAAATACAAACAACAAGACTCTACTTGATCACACTTGAGCCTTTTCTTTACGAATAGCCTCCAAATGCAACTACTCTATCTATACCAAATTTTATTCATAAACACAAGTCCAATAATACTTATATTGATAAGGTTCTAATCTGGGTCCAAAATATCAATCCAAAAGTCAACCTTGAGCCCTCAAGGGAAAAACTAGAATTTTATTGCAAAATCAATTTACCCAAAGCTTAAGGAGTTCAAATATAAAATTTTGTCAAAACTAGAGTTAAAATCGATCTTGAAATTATTGAAATATCATTATTTAACTACACCGAGAAAACTTCAAAATTCGAAGTTGTAAAACCAAGATTTGAAGGTGAAATCATGAAATACTCATTGGAAAATGTGTAAAAATAGTATACGAAACTTACCCAGTGATAAAATCCCCTTTTGGTCCTCCCCAAATTGAGTTTCAAAGATCCAAAAAGGAGTTATGGAGTTTGAAGTTCGTAAACGAACATTTAAATTTATCTCAACAATTTCTTCTTCATGTTTGCGGGACCATCGCCACATTCATGAAGGTCCCTAACCCGGACACATTGCGTTCGCAATAAACAAAAGATGACTCAGCCCCGACCCTAAAATTAACCCTTTCTGAACATGGCATGTTTGTTGCAAATTTGAAGATCAGACAAAATCCTTCTATGCGAACGCGATGAGAGGCACGCAAATGCAAAGAAGAAAAAATTATTGCACCGGTAGTTGTGCACCAGCAATGGAAACAGACTAAAAATTCCCCAATCGGGGCCTCAAAATTCATTTGGAACCCCGTGAACACAAACTAACTGTGCTACTAGACTAAAATTAACATTTTGGATTCAATGGAATTGCCGGATTTACCAATGGAGGTCGTTATCAATGTATGTTGACCGAAGTTAACTCTAGGCAAAAACTTTTAACTCTTCAATCAATTACTCAAAACATATCCAAATGCCTCAAGACCCGTACCAACAGTACTACTAGCCTAAAAATGGTGTTTTGGAGCTTACTAGACTGACATAATTCTCATATGATTTCTAAATCTCTGAATATTGACTAAAGTCAACCATATCAACTTTAAAATCTTTCAACATGAAAAACTCACATATAATCCAACCAGATACCTCGGGAACCATGCCACCCACTCCCACAGAAATTCTATGATCCGCATAACTCTTCTACGTACTCTAGGTTGTCAAAAGTCGGTCCTAAATCAACTTCACCCTATCCATAGAATCCCACAACAAATTCATATCCTAAGGCCTAATCTTCAAGGAATCAAATCAACCAACCAAAGATCTACACTTTTTCTCATAGAAAGCTGATGACGCTCAAAAGCACTGTCCAATAAGAGGTGGGAGCGATCATCAGTAATATCCCAATGAGTGTCGAGGCTAAATCCATGGAGAGTGGAGTAGTGACTCACTAAAAGATCACCGAAAGACAATCACTAAGAGAGTAAATGTTCAAGCAACTTAAAAGGTAAAGATTGGGGGAATTAGAAAGGGAAATTTAGCAATATCGCAATTTTAATGTAAAAATGGAAAGTAAACACAAGATTTGTATAAATGAGAGGAAGAATAGGGGTATGCTTCCAATGGGATTCTTCAAAAGGTTAGGGTACTTGATTAATTAAGCAAATTCTCGATTAATGATATAGGTTGGTTTTAGTCATATTTGGTAATCTCTCGATCCTCCTAATATATATCATATGGTCTTTGGTCAAGCACCATAGGTTTCAACATAAACCAACCAACTCAATTGCATGGGGAAGTCATACTATTTCTAGCTTAGACTCTTAGATGAGAATTTCCATCGATTAAGTTATTTCTAGTCTCAATCTAAGGTGGAAACATAAAATTCCCACTATTGAATTTCTATATGAATCATGAACCCCTCTTTCAAGCAAGAACACGATTAGAAAACTCAATTAATGTTTGCAACCATTAATTTTATGAATAAAACTTGAGAAATTCAATAGACCCATATCAATTCATAAATTATACGCTCAATTAAACAAGACACATACCCAAATTCAATCACCCATCATACACATACCCCTAGATAAGGAAATTAGCTACTCATGCTAAGGAAATAAGAGAATGTACCAATTGGGTAACTCATACTTCTGTTCATAATTAAGCCAATAGCCAAATCCAAGCTTAATTTGGTATAAAAATGGTGAATTCAAGTCTAGAAGATGAAGATAAAATGTACTCTCTCTATATTCCTTGGATATTACTGTCAAACTATTCAAAAACTTGTTCAATGATTTCAGGTACACACCCTAAAAAGGGTTTTAGAAGCTTCCCAATGCGTCACTTAAAAGTTTACAAAAATGCCCTTTGGGCATGGCACGACACGTTGTGTGAGTCGCATGATGCAACACGTTGTGTGGGTCGCATGATGCCTGTCCTTTAACCAGTGACTCCAGTTGTTGATGTGGTGATGTGCGAAGGGAGGTGCGGACTGCATATGCCATTGTACGGCTCGCCTATTGATCGCACCTCTCGGCAAAATCTTTTTTGTCTTTTATCACCTTCACACTTCAACTCTTTTTATGCTCTGTGGGTCCAATTCCTTTGTTTTCTAATTTTGACCAAGAGTACCTGCATTTTCATCAATAAAGGCAATAAGTACCTCTAAATCTTATCAAAACATGGAAATAATTCATACATAAAGGCTCACTAAGTTGGTAGATTACCAACTTATCAAACCCCCAAACTTGAACTATTGCTTGTCCTCAAGCAAGATACTCACAAAGTAAGGAATGAATTATGCTCGAAAACACAACAAGGGGTGCACAAGATTAAAATAACTCTAAAAACTAAAAAAATAACAAACAAAAAGACAAACAAAAATGCTCATCTCAATTAGGACCACCATATTTTGAAGGCAATTTGTCATTTCAAAGCGCTCTCAAAAAGACTTCTTTTCTCATTCAAAAACAAGGGAATTTGTCATTCAAAACAAGATATTCAAGCTTCTCAAGTAATTGGCATGGACCTTGATGGTTTGCCTCGAGATTCACCACACAACTTGTCTCATTTATTACTCTCAATTGCAATAGAGACTTCATTATTCCCTTCAAGTGTGTGATGCTACTCACAACAAGAGAGAATCCCACTACAATTATGCAATATACAATCAAAAGGGATTATAAGAGAACCAAAAAGACTCTTACTATCTCAAGGAAATTCAAGTGCACATGCATTGAACCATAGGCTTGCCCTCCATGTAATTCGCCACTAATGTAAAGTTCCCAAGCTTGGAATCACTAAAGACTTGCAAGTTACAATGTTGGATAAGGTTAAAGCGAGGAGTGCTTTTGGCTGAATTGATTAAACCTCCCTAATGCTCTTTGTGATCATTCAAAACACTGCTCTCATTTTCAAACCATTACTTTACTTTATTTCTCCCTCTCATCATCCAAAGGTTCTCCTTCAACTTGATCATTCAACTTCCTTTATCACCTTTACTTGGTAGCACCAATTCCTTCTTTTCTTATCATTTTGTTCATTTCATTGGAAAATTTGAAGCAATTTTCATTCTTAGCATATGGTTCTACCTTGCATTGAAACACATCCTTTTTTTCTCCACATTGGTGCATGCACCTCTATCTTAGGCTTTTACCTATGTTATCAAAATCAATTCCCCCCCTCCCCCAAACTTAGGCTCTTATCCTATGTTTTACTTTCGAGCCATTAGGGAGGATTGATATGCCCAAATTACACCTCAATTAAGAAGCGTAAGTGGTCATTGTCAAATATACAACCCAACCAAGGTTGGAGTCGATCCCACCGGGAATAAGGTGCAAATTAAGTCATTAGTGACTTAGATGACTAGTAATCAATAGTTTCCGATAAATGGGGGGACTTTGTATTGATCAATCTTTGTTTGTTTCAAGTAATAATTTGCAAGTTTCAACGAGTAAAATTCAATATAAGAAGTGAAATAGGGATGTGTTCACCATAGCTCAATCAACAACCTCGGGCTAGAGTTCAACGGGGTTCTTTTCATATGCCTAATACAAAGTAATTGAAATCGTTCTTACGTCTAAATGTTTCTCAACCAAATAGACGTATTATCTTTTCAATTCTCTCAAACTTGAAAAAATTGCAATTATAAAACTCAATTTATACCCCAAGTAGATTAACCTCGCTAGAGCGTCAATCATTAGACGGAAGTTAGTAGTCCCGAATCCTTGTTGTTAATCTAATTTTCTGGGTTTTAATTCCTTTGTTCAAGCAAATCAAACCTAGACTTGTTCTAATATTTGCAACTATCAGAAAATGATAAAAACATAAGATTAAAAAAGTAATATGCAATATATATTGAACTCAATATCACCCGAACCCTAGATCATTGATATGCCATGGCTCCCACAACCCTAGTTATGGGAAGTTAGCTACTCATGCTAGTAGAGAAAGAGAAGACAAGAGTATTCATAATATAAAGAAAAGATTCTTACAATATATGAACACGAGCTTCAATTATCCAAGAACAAGAAGCCACAAATCCCAAGAACAATCGAAGAAGAAGAAGAAAATATGTTGTGTCGTAATTTTCCTCTCCAAACTCATCCAAAAATGTTAGCAAAATATCGGGTAATGAATAATAAAATAACCCTAACACTGGGTATTTATAGTAGTCTAGTAAATAAAGTTCCAAAAATAGAATTTCAGAGTCCCGCTTCAAGTTGATGGGTCTCTTGATGACTCGTCAGGCTCATGACAATTTGTCACAACGAGTCATCAACCTAACAAGTTTAGCTACCTTCTCTACTTCAAGCTGATGAATTTAGTGCAAAACTCATTTGTCAAATGCGTTTTATGTACAAATTTTTTCTCATCTTGACGGTTCAGTGTGATGAGTCGTCATACCTTTAAAGACTCGTCATGGAAGTCTTCATGGCTTTGACGACTCATCATCGCAGTAGTCATGGCTAAACAGTTATTTGGAGCTTCTGTCTTGGTGTGGTGGCTTATTCTGATGACTCCCCATGGACTTAGAGAATCGTCATGGGAGTCGTCATGGCTAAACAGTGAGCTGCAGCTTCTGCCTTGGTATGGTGGTTTGCCTGGTGATTCATCTAATCCGTGGTGACTCTTCAGGTGAGTCACCATCCTTAACCAGTGGGATGTTTTGATTTGGTGGCTTTCCTTGTGATTCACCAAGTCCGTGGTGACTCTTCAGGTGAGTCACCACCCTTAACCAGTGGGCTGTTTTGATACTTTTTCAACTATTTTCTATCTTGGTTCAATTTCCTGCAAGTTAAACATAAAACCATCAAAAATAACAATGGTTGCTTGAAAACTCATGATTATTCTTAGTTAAAGGAGTCAAGTGTGTCGTAGAACACCGGCACATCAACACACTCAACTTAAAATGTTCGCTTGCCCTCAAGCAACAGGAAACAAAAATAAAAGAGACGACTCAACTCAGAATACAACCAATATGTCTCTAGCAAACCATGGTCATTCAATAGTTTAATCAATTTAAACCAAGCCCCCCGGTACTCCACAAGTGTTCAAAAGATTAACTTGTCAGGATCCAAGCATGTCATTCCGATATGATAGAATATTTTACATACACACAAGGCAATTATCGCAACAATCAGTAGATAATATCAAAATCCCAGTGCCCTCACCATAAAGAAGTCCCACACACAAGATTTTGGGACTAAGTAAGATGCTCCCACTCACAAATGATTTCAAACCGTGCACATGCGATACCATAGGCTTTCCCTTGCTATTCTATTTCAGTTTTTCAGAAAGCCGCTTAGGATCACTACAGGACTTGTTTTGGCTTGTAATGAGGCTTTGGGTGCAGGTAGGATACATTTGGGGAATAGTGATTAAACCCTCCTTGTAATCATCGACCAATTATTTCCACTCAACCTTATTCTATCTACTCTTAATCACCTTTGATTTCCTTTTTTATTGCTATAAGTGTGGCCTTTTTACCTTTATAACTCTTTTTCTTTCCTTTTCACTTCTTTTTCAGTTCTTTTTCTGTCTTTTCATTTGGCACTCACCTGCACTTTCTATCCCAACAACAACCAATTAAGCACAACCCCATTTTTCTTATCATGTACCTATACAGTAGCCACCCTCAACTTAGGCTAATTTCCTGAGTTGAGGTGCACGATGTCCAAGGAGGGACCAGGGCCAAAATAGAGATTCAAAGTTAAAAAGGTAAAGGTAAGAGATTATCGAAAGAAGAAAGTCAACTTTGTCTCAAACAGGGATCAAAGGGGTTATTTACATTTGGATGGTCTTTTAGGCTAAGTGGGTTGCACACAAAAAGGGCCTGTGATCCTTTCCTAAGAAACTAACTTCGAACTTAACAAAATAGTCCGGGCAAGTTCTAGATGCATGCACAGAGTGAGATTTTATAACAATAAGCTCACACACACTTGGCACTAAGAAACCATACCACTACCAACTATCAAAACAACAGCTTGGCTTAAGCACAATTATTACAATCACAATCGCACAATGACATTCAGGGATCTAAAACAGTTAACCACTTCAAACATAAATACAAATTCAATATTTTTCGGAGGGGGCTCCTTTTTAGTTCAACTTGAAAAAAGCCATGCTTGCTATAGAAACCACAACACACCATAAACAAAACTTAAATGACAACATAAAAATGCCGGTTCTACTAGATAGCACACCAGAGGAAAAAGAAACACGGCAACAAAAACCTTTGGTGATGACAGACTCACAGGTATCCCAACACCCTCAACTTAACTTCATGCATTGTCCCTAATGTACGTATATGAAAACTAAGATGTGAGAGAAAGGAATATTTATGAAGCCCTTAGGCCTTAGAGTCTGGTACGATATTGGAGACTGCCAGGGTCTCCAAAGAAGGAGTAGTCTCTGGAATAGGTGCAAGCGACATCAGCCAGTTGGGCTCTAAATTCCTCTTGTCTCAGCTCCTCACCTACATCATCACCTAAAGCAGTAGCATCCTCGATGTTAGCATTGTTCAAGTTTTGTTGATCAACAGCAGGCTGTTGAAGCCTTACTGCTTCACGCTGTTGTGCATTCATATTTAGCCTCAAAGTCATTGCAAGCTCGGGGTCGTATGGTAATATTGGGTCACCCGAGCATCGGGTACTTGGCATGCACAAATATGTAACCTGCAGTCACAAAACAACAAATAAAAGTAAAAGCAAAAAATATGACTAAGAGTCAAATAAACACACCGGACTTAATAAACAACCGTATTCCCTGACAACAACACCAAAATTTGATACGCCTAAATTACACCTCAATTAAGAAGCGTAAGCGGTCGTTCTCAAACCCAACCAAGGTTGGGGTCGATCCCACAGGGAATAAGGTGAAAATTAAGTCATTAGTGACTTAGATGACTAGTGATCAATAGTTTTTGGTAAATGGGGGGAGTTTGTATTGATCAAGTAATAATTTACAAGTTTCAACGAGTAAAATTCAGTATAAGAGGTGAACAGGGATGTGTTCACCATGTCTAAATCAACAACCTCGGGCTAGAGTTCAACGGGGTTCTTTTCATATGCCTAATATGAAGTAATTGAAATCGTTCTTACGTGTAAATGTTTCTCAACCAAATAGACGCACTATCTTTTCAATTCTCTCGAACTTGAAAAGATTGCAATTAAAAAACTCAATTTATACCCCAAGTAGCTTAACCTCTCTAGAGCGTCAATCATTAGACGTGAGTTAGTAGTCCCGAATCCCTGTTGTTAATCCAATTTTCTAGGTTTTAATTCCTTTGTTCAAGAAAATCAAACCTAAACTTGTTCTAATGTTTGGATAAAAACATAAGATTAACAACGTAATATGCAATATATATTGAACCCAATATCACCCGAACCCTAGATCATTGTTATGCAATGGCTTCCACAACCCTAGTTGTAGGAAGTTAGCTACTCATGCTAGTAGAGAAAGAGAAGAGAAGAGTATTCATAATATAAAGAAAAGATTCTTACAATATATGAACACGAGATTCAATTATCCAAGAACAAGAAGCCATAAATCCCAAGAACAATCAAAGAAGAAGAAAAAAATGTGTTGTGTCGTATTTTTCCTCTCCAAACCCGTCCATAAACATTAGCAAAATATCAGGTAACAAATAATAAAATAACCCTAACACTGGGTATTTATAGTAGTCTAGGAAATAAAGTTCCAAAAATAGAATTTTGGAGTCCCGCTTCAAGTTGATGGGTTGCTTGATGACTCGTCAGGCTCATGATGATTCATCACAATGAGTTTTTCAGCCTAACCAATTTAGCTTCCTTCTCTGCTTCAAGTTGATGACTTTTGTGTAAAACTCATTTGTCAAATGCAGTTTATGTAAAAAAATTGTCTCATCTTGACGGTTCACTGTGATGAGTCATCATGGCTGTGACGACTCATTATGGCAGTTGTCATGGCTAAACAGTGAGCTGGAGCTTCTGCCTTGGTGTTGTGGCTTGATGTGATGACTCCCCATGGACTTGGAGAATCGTCATAAGAGTCATCATGGCTAAACAGTGAGCTGGAGCTTCTGCCTTATTGTGGTGGTTTTCCTGGTGATTCACCAAGTTCGTGGTGACTCTTCAGGTGAGTCACCACCCTTAACCAATGGGTTGTTTTGACTTGCTGTCTTGCCTGGTGATTCACCAAGTTCGTGGTGACTCTTTAGGTGAGTCCCCACCCTTAACCAGTGAACTGTTTTGATACTTTTTCAACCATTTTCTATCTTGGTTCAATTTCCTGCAAGCTAAATATAAAACCATCAAAAATAACAACGGTTGCTTGAAAACTGACGATTATTCTTAGTTAAAGGAGTCAAATATGCCGTAGAACGCCGACACATCAAGGATGGGTGCAAAAATCTTGGTTCCAAAAAGGGTCAAGGTATCAACAGGGTGCCAAAGAAAAGTCACAAGCTCAAAGGGGCTTACTAGGATCAATGTAAAGGGAAGTCAATTTTTGTGAAGTGGCTATTCAAAAAGAGCCTAAGGTCATCTTCCAGGTTCGGTTACATCTAGGATTTCACCTTGAATCACATTCGGGGAAAGTTCTAGATAACACATGCATATAAGAATTAAGTATAGCCTTACCATACAAGGCATCACAGCACAAGAATTTCACAATTTTTCTCACAAGCAATTGGGACAAATGACTTTTGACAAGCTATTTCAAGTTATTTTACACACTCATTTGTGAATTGATCAAGCCAAATGGGGAGTGTGCAAGTCATAACATGAGAATTTTAACTCAAAATCAATTTCCCTCTTTCCTTCAACTTTCAAAAACTTCTAGCCAAGAAAAATATTTTGGTGGGCCCATTTTGAGACAAGCAAAATACGAACACAATTTTTAACTAAAACTTGGCATTTTCCCTTAAGAAAGTCTCCTCTCAATCTATCATAGGAAAAAATCAACCCAGTTTGACACAAAAATAAATAAAAATAAAAGAAATAATTTGCTCCTTAGGAAAGAACCATGGTATAAAGAAAACCCTTGGAGTTTATTCACTACTCTACTATTAACAAGGCGACCAATGATTTTAAAACCAAACAGGAGAACATTTTGCCAATTCGAGCGGAACATTGTCCCCAATGTAATCAAAGTTTAGGTTAGGATTACTCCCTGGAACATCATACGATGCGCATAAGGTCTGGGGTGAATGCCTTGGCCTTCACACATGTGGCTGAAAATGAGAGTGCTAGCAGTGATTTGTCATTCCCAATGCGAAATAATATGCAATGCATACAAGGGGGCATGAAAATTGCCTCAGCCATTACACGTTGGACTAAAACATCGGTGGGTTGCCAGTGTTCTGGTTGAAGGTGTGAAATAATGTCCGACGCTCATAATGAAAGGTATGTTCTGCATACCAGGTCACATGTTTGGTCCAAAAACTTCATCTAAAATGTCAATTTTCTGCTTCTTCCATGCAAAGTGGGGTGCAATGAGCCCAACGCAGTGTGCGTTTGCATGACCCAGCGCAAATGCTCTGTGAAATTGGATGGTGGATTTGTTATGATGTGCGCTGTTTAGTGCAGAGTGCACTTCCTAACGTGCATTTTGCCTGTCTCTCTTAGCTTTCTCCTACCTAAAAACTTCAGCAAAAACAACAACAACAAAGAATACCAAGAGAAAAATACTGAAAAATAAAGGTGGATGCTTAAGTTGCCTCCCAAAAAGCGTTTGGTTTAACATCATGGCTTGATAATGGTACCTCTAACTCATGGTTCATCGAGGTAGGTCACTTTTAGGAGAGCGACATCTTCCGAAATGCCCAAATACTTCTTGACTCATTGCCATTGAATTTAAATGTTGAGCTATTTTTGGCTTCCAACTCAATCGCCACATTTGCAAAGACTTGAAATACCTTGAAGGGACCAAACCATTTTGACTTCAGTTTACCTAGAAAAAGGCAGAGTCTAGAGTTGAACAAGAGCACCCAATCTCTGGGAGAAAATTCTCGCTTTAGGATTTACTGATCATGGTAATGCTTCATTCAAGCTTTGTAGAGTGAGGCATTCTCATAAGCTCGCATCCGAAACTCATCTATTTCATTGAGATCTTTAACACTAGCATGCACAGCTTTTTCCCAATCCAAGTTCAGCATTTTCAAAGCCCACGTTGCTTTATGCTCTAATTCCATCAAAAAATGGCAAGCCTTTTCGAAAACTATTTGGTAGGGAGACATACCAATAGGAGTTTTGCATGTTGTCCTATAGGCCCACAATGCATTATCTAATTTCCATGCCCAATCCATTCTATTAGCATTTACCATTTTTGTAAGAATGGACTTAATCTCTCTGTTGGACACCTCAACTTGGCCACTTGTTTGTGGATGGTAGGGGGTGCGACCTTATGCTTGACTCCATACTTCTCAAGTAGAGAACTAAACACCCAGTTGTAAAAAAGGGATCCTTCATCACTAATGATGGCACAAGGGGTGCCAAAACAAGAGTATATATGTTTTTTGAGAAATTCCGTGACACTCTTCCCTTTGTTGTTTGCCAAAGCAACCGCTTCCACCCATTTAGATACATAGTCCATAGCCACAAGGATGTAAGTATTTCCAGAAGAGCTTACAAATGGCCCCGTGAAGTCAATGCCTCACACATCAAATAATTTAACCTCTAGGATCAGTCTCAATAGAAGTTCATGGCGATGAGACACCCCCCTCACATTGACATTGTTCACATTATTTCACTAGATCATGTGCATCTTAATAGAGCGTTGGCCAATAGAACCTGGTTTGCAATACCTTTGAGGTTATTCACATGCCACTAATGTGACCGTCGACCGGTGAAGAATGGCAAGCTTTCGAAATGGGCATCATTTCAATTTTAGGGATGCACCTTCAGATCATACCATCTGCACAAATTTGAAAGAGATAGGGCTCATCCCAATAGAATTTCCAGACATCATGATGGAACTTTTTCTTCTGATGGAAGGCTAAACCTTCTGGTAATATGTCACTTGCTAAAAATTTAGCAAAGTTGGTGAACCAAGGTATCAAATCATACGAGACAACTAAGATGTTCTCATCGAGGAATGCATCATTTATCTCAAGTTCCCCAATGAGTCGCCCCTCTTCTTTTAATCTCGACAAATAATCAGCTACTTGATTTTCACATCATATCTGGTCTTTTACTTTAAAATAAAATTCTTGAAGCAGCAAAACCAACCGAATAAGATGTGGCTTGGCATCTTTTTTGTTCATTAAGTATCTAATCACTGCATGATCCATATGCATGACAACTTTGGTCCCTAAAAGGTATGCCCGAAACTTTTTGAAGGTAAATACCACAGCCAACAACTCTTGTTCCATCACAGTATAATTCGTTTAGGTTGTATTCAACATTTTTCTAGCATAGTAGAACTGGTGGAAGAGATCCTCTTTTTGCTGACCAAGCACTGCCCCCAATGCTACTCCAGTAGCGTCGCACATTAGTTCGAAGGGCTTTGATTAATCAGGTGCGGTGATGATGGGGGCAAATCTTAACTTCTTTTTCAGTTTGAGAAAGGTTGTCATACAACTGCCTTCAAAATTTAATTTGGCCTCTTTTTCAAGCAGTTTACACAATGGATAGGCTATCTTTGAGAAGTTTTTGATAAACCGCCGATAAAACCCAGCATGAGCTAAAAAACTTCGTATTCCTTTTATGATCTTTGGAGGGGGTAGCTTGGAAATAAATTCGATTTTCACTTGATTAATTTTAATGCCCTTATCAGATATCTTGTGTCCTAGCACTATCTCCTCATTTACCATAAAATGACACTTCTCCAAGTTTAAGACCAAATTCGTTTCCTCACTATTTTTGAGTACTTTCTCCAGATTTAATAAATAATCGTCAAAATTGTCCCCAACAGCAAAGAAGTCATCCATGAATTTCTCCATGGTATCTTCTACCATGTCGGAAAAGATGGACATCATACATGTTTGGAATATGGTCGGAGCATTGCACAATCCAAATGGCATTCTTTTAAAGGTAAAGTCCCATAGGGACAGGTGAAGGTTGTTTTCTCTTGATCTTCTGGAGAAATAGAGATTTGGTTGTAGCCTGAATATCCATCAAGAAAGCAGTAGAAACCACATCTTGCCAACCTATTGAGCTTATGATCCATGAATGGAATAGGGAGGTGGTCTTTTTCAGTCCGTAAGTTCAACTTTTTGTAGTCCATGCACACTCTGCATTCGGTTACCGATCTTAAATCTATCATTTCATCCTTTTCATTAGGTACGATTTTGATCCAACCTCTGTTAGGTACACATTAAACTGGGCTAACCCATGTGCTGTCAGATATTGGGAAGACAACCCCAACATCTAACCACTTGATGATTTTTTTCTTAACCATCTCTTGCATGGGAGGATTCAACCTTCTTTGATGTTCAATGGAGGGTGTGCAATCTTCTTGAAGATTGATTTTGTGGATGCATATTCTTAGAAGTTTGCCAATTATGTCAATAATGGTCCAACCAAGAGCTCAAATATGTTTTTTCAGAACCTTGAGTAATGCTTGCGCTTGTTCATCAGTCAACTTATTGGATATGATGACCGGTAACATCTCATTGGCACCCAAATAGGCATACATCAAGTGTGATGGCAATGGTTTGAGTCCAACACCGGAGGTTCAACAATAAAGGGTTTGGATGGGGGAGTTTGTCAATTCTTTAAATCAAGATCAAGTTTCTTTGGAGGTTAGGAATAAGATCCTATTCCAACCAAAGTGCCACATATTTCATCATACTCTTCCATTCCTTCATAATCATAGTTCAATAAAATAGCTACCAATGTTTTATCCACAAACCTCTCTTTTGAATGTAATTCGACATTCTCTTCAATTTTGTTAATTGCAAATGCCATCTGGAGATCATTTGGTTGCTTCATGGATCTACATATCAAAACTTATCTCTTTCTCATTCATGGGGAATTTAAATTCCCATAATTTCACTTCATTCAATGTGTGTCCCATTTTTAAACCTGGCTTCCCCAACTCATTGGTACTTCAAACCCTCAATATAGTCAAGTACAACAAAGTCAACAAGGTACACAAGCCGACCCACTTTCACCAACACATCATAGCCAATTCCCACGAGATATTTCATTGACCGGTCCATCATGAGTAGTCTCATCTATGTAATGGTGGGTTGGCCAAGTTATAACCATTTAAAAGTGGTTAGCGGCATTAGATTCACACTCGCACTTTCATCACGCACCAATCTTGTTGATCTATGCACCCCATTTGCATCACAAATAGTGAAAGCACCCAGAGTTCCCTCATCATTAGCAAATTTGCCTGATAATATTGCACTACTTTGAGGGGTCATGTTAATGATCCCACACTTTATGAAGTTGTTCATAATGCACATTTATTTCACAAACTTGGTGTACTCGGTCATTTGGGTGATGCCACAACTTGATGTAATGTTGACAGTGATCTTCTTCAACATGGATTCAAACTCTCTCGGCTGCTCCTTCTCTTTAGCTTGCAATAATCGTTAAGGGAACGGAGATGGGCATTTAGGAAAGGGCTTGCACATCTTGTGCACCTTGTTCCAATGCTCTTGATTTCTTGAACAACTACTCAACAAAGTGAACTCAAATGACAATTAATTAGCGATTCAAAAACCACTCTACAGTAATGGCGCTATTTTTTGATAACGCTCAAAAGCACTCTCTAATAAGAGGTGGTAGCGATCGTCAGATTAAAACAATGAATATCCCAATGAGTGTCGGGGTCGAATCCACAGAGAGTGGACTAGTGACTCACTTAAATATCATCGAAAGACAATCAACAAGAGAGCAAATGTTCAAGTAACTTAAAAGGTAAAGATTGGGGGAATTAGAAAGGGAAATTTAGCAATATCGCAATTTCAATGTAAAAACGGAAAGTAAACACAAGATTGTATTAATGAGAAGAAGACTAGGGTATGCTTCTGATGGGATTCTTCAAAGTGTTAGGGTACTTGATTAATTAATCAAATTCTCAATTAATGATACGGGTAACATTGGTTTTAGTCATATTCGGTAATCTTTTGATCCTCCAAATATATATACTATGGTCTTTGGTCAAGCACCATAGGTTTCAACACAAACCAACAAATTCAATTGCTTGGGGAAGTCATACTATTTCTAGCTTAGACTCTTAGATGAGAGTTTCCGTTGATTAGCTATTTTTAGCCTCAATCTAAGGTGGAAACCTCAAATTCTCACTATTGAATTCCTATTTGAATCATAAACCCCTCTTTCAAGCAAGAACACAATTAAGAAAGCTCAATTAATGTTTGCAGCCATCAATTTTATGATTAAAACTTGAGGAATTCAATAGACCCATACCAATTCATTAATTATAAGCTCAATTAAACAAGTCCCATACCCAAATTCAAACACTCATCATACAAATACCCCTAGACAAGAAAATTAGATACTCATGCTAAGGAAATAAGAGAATATACCAATTGGGGTAACTCATACTTCCATTCATAATTAAGCCAATATCCAAATCCAAGCTCAATTTGGTACAAAAATGGTGAATTCAAGTCTAGAAGATGAAGAAAAAATGTACTCTCTCTATCTTCCTTGGGTAATACTCTCAAACTATTCAAAAAACTGTTCAATGATTTTAGGTTCACACCCCAAAAAGGGTTTTAGAAGCTTCCCAATATGCACTTGAAAGTTAAAAAAATTCCCTTCGGGCATGGTGTGACGCGATGTGCGACATGATGAAACATTGTGTGTATCGCATGATGCATGTCCTTCAACCAGTGACTCCAGTTGTTGATGTGGTGATGTGCTAAGGGAGGTGTGGACCTCATGTGCCATTGTGCGGCTCGCCTGTCGATTGCACCTCTCGGCAAAATCTTCCTTGTTTTTGATCACCTTCACACTTCAACTCTTTTTAAGATCTTTGGGTCTAATTTCATTGTTTTCTACTTTTAACCAAGAGTACCTTTATTTTCATCAATAAAGGCAATAAGTACTTTTAAATCTCATCAAAACATGATAATAATTCATGAATAAAAGCTCAATAAGTTGGTATATTACCAACTTATCAAAAGCCTCAAACAGTGCCATCTGAATATTAGAATAATAGTTGTTGTTGTAGGCAAACTCCACCAAGGGCAATAAATGGTCCCAATGAATACCAAAATCAATCACACAAGCTCGAAGTATATCCTCTAAAACTTGAATAGTACGTTTTGATTCACCATCCCTCTGTGGGTGAAAAATTGTACTCATCTCTAACTGGGTACCCAAATCTCATTGCATAGAGCTCCAAAAGTAAGATGTGAACTGAGTACCCCTATAAAAAATGGTTGAAATGGTCACACCATGCAACCAAACTATCTGTCTAATGTAGATATTTGCTAACTTCTCCATATTATAGGTCACCTTCACTAGAACAAAATGGCTAATTTGGTCAATCTATCCACAATCACCCAAATAGAGTCAAACTTCCCCAATGTCTGAGGCAACTCAACCACAAAGTCCATAGTAATACGCTCCCACTTTCACTTAGGTATAGGCATCCTCTAAGTCATACCACCTGGTCTTTGATGCTCGTACTTCACTTGCTGACAATTCAAACACTTGGCCACAAACTCTACAATATCATTTTTTATGCTACACCAACAATAATGCCTCTTCAGGTCATGATAGATCTTGGCTTCCCCAAGGAGAATAGAATACCTCAAATTGGTGGCCTCTTACATGATCAATCTAGTCAAGTCACCAACTCTAGGAACGCAAATCCAACCCTTGATCCTCAAAATACCCTCTGGATCAAGAATTACTTTCTTAGCTTCAACACCTAACACCTTATCCCGAATCGTACACAACTTCCCATCCTCAAAATGCCTATCCTTAATTTGTTCCCACAATAAGGATCGCGCCTTAACACAGGTAAGCACCCTACCAGTCTCAGAAATAATAAGTCTCATGAAGCTATTGACAAATACTGAACATCCATGGTCACGGGTCTCTCCTCAACCACTAATATAGCAAGACTACCCATACTCACTGCTTTTCCTACTCAAGGCATTTGCCACTACATTGGCCTTGCCCGAGTGATAAAGGATAGTCATGTCATAGTCCTTGAACAACTCCAACCACCTACACTATCCCAAATTTAAATCCTTCTTGTTGAAGATATATTGTAAGCTATGATGATTGGTGTACACCTCACAATAAACTTCATACAAGTGATGTCCCCACAACTTTAAAACAAATATTACCGCTGCCAACTCTAAGTTATGAGTTGAGTAGTTCTTCTCATAGGTCTTCAACTTTCTCGAAGCATAAGCTATCACTTTCCCCTTCTGCATCAAAATACCACAAAGTCCAACTCCTGAAGCATCACAATACATAATGAAGCCTTTACCTTCCACAGATAAGGTAAAGATAGGTCCATAAGTCAACAAAGGCTTAAGCTTTAGAAAGCACTCCTCACACTCATCGGACCACTGAAACACAACATTTTTCTGTGTCAACTTGATCAAAGGATCTATAATAGAAGAGAAACCCCACACGAACCATCTATAATAACCAGTCAACCCAATAAAACTTCTAATATCACTAGGTGAAGTAGGCCTAGTTCAATCCCGAACCACCTCAATCTTGGCCAGATTAACCATAATACCATCCTTGGACAAAACATTTCCTAAAACACCACAAAACTAAGCCAAAACTCATATTTTGAGAACTTAGCATACAACTTCTCATCCCTCAATCTCTGGAGTAGAATCCTAAAATGCTTCACATAATCTGCCTCATTTTTGGAATACACCAAGATATCATCGATGAATACAATCACAAAAGGAATCAAGATATGGTAAAAATATTCCATTCATCAACTCCATAAACACCGATGGGGCATTAGTCAACCAAAAATACATTACCAAGAACTCATAATGACCATATCGGGTCCTGAAAAATATCATAGGGATATCTGAAGCCCAAATCCTCAACTGATGGTACTCCGACCTCAAGTCAATCTTTGAAAATACTAAAGCATCTTGAAGCTGATCAAACAAATAATCAATGTGCAGAAGAGGATACTTATTCTTGATGGTCACCTTATTCAAATACCAATAATCAATACACATATGCATAGACCCATCATTCTTCTTCACAAACAGCACTGGAGAATCCCAAGGAGAAATAGTTGATCTAATGAAACCTTTGCTTAACAAGTCCTAAAGTTGATCCTTCAATCCTTCAACTTCATTGGAGCCATCCTATAAGGAGGAACAGAAATATGCTTGGTGCCCGACTCTAAATCAAAAGTAAAATCAATGTATTTATACGAAGGAACACCCACAAGGTCCATTCCTGAAACTCTCTCACCACCCTTACTAACTCCAAAAGAGGTGAGTCAGCACTAGTATCTCACATATATGCTAAATAATAAAGGCACCAATTCTCAACCATCTACTGAGCACAAAGAACGGAAATAACGCTCTTAGGATACAAACCCTGAGTACCCTTTCATTCTAGCCTCGGCATACCCGGCATAACCAAAGTAATAATCTTGGCTCGATAATCCATAATAGCATAATATGGAGAGAGCCAATCCATACCTAAAATAATATCAAAATCTACCATATCAAGAATAATCAAGTCTACCCAGGTATCATATGCCAAAAGAGTCATAACACAAGATCGGTACACCTGACCCATTACTAAAGAATCACCTATTGGGGTAGAGAAATGAATAGGCATAGTAAAAGACTCACACATTATGTCAAAACTCAAAGAAAAATATACAGACACATATGAATACGTGGAACTAGGGTTAAATAATACTGAAGCATACCGATGACAAATGGGGATGATACCTATAATAACTGCATCAAAAGCCTCTTATTGGGTCTACTTGGAAATGCCTAATATTGGCCATGTCCTCCCCTAGACTGAGTAACTCTACGAGCCATATGGGCTTTACCTCTAGCAGCCTGACAACCACCTCTACTACCCTGTGTACCTCTTCTAGTCAATGGTACCAGTACCCGATAAGTCTGTATCTGAGAACTTTATTGTGAATGTCCTGCCCATTCCTGGTTTAATCCCAAGCATAGTGACCAAACTCTCCCAAATCAAAACATCCACGAGATACAATAGGCTGATGAGATGGCTCAAATGAACTAGAATGACCATCATAGCCTGACAACTTAGAATAAGACCCTCTGACCATCTAACCTAAACTCTGACAACCTGAAGTACCAAAACCCTAATATCTACCATCATAACCTTGGAATGCTGCCTGAACATGCCTACTATGCTGAAAATGAGAACCTCTACCACAAAAATCTCTGCCTCAAGATAAAGATCTACTAAAACCACCTTATTTACAAAACCTCTTGTCGCTACCCTCTTGGGTTCCACGATGAATACCCTTACTCCTCCTAGCATGATCAACTATCTATAGAAAAGTGTCCCCAGTAGACACCAACTGTGCTATAGCCAATTGAAGAGAAGTAGTCAACCCCTTCACAAACTTCCTAACCCACTATTTCTCTATCAAAATACTCATCAAGGCATTCCTAGACAGGGCATGAAAGTGAGTCTCATACTCGCTAACATTCATAGAACCCAGCTCTAAGGCATCAAACTCATCTTTCAACCTATCCCTCAAACTGTGAGGTACATACTATTCAAGAAAAGTCTTACAAAAGTACGTCCATGTCATAGGAGGGGAACCTGCTGGCCTGCAACCAATATAAGACCTCCACCACTGCTTTGCTGCCCCAACCAACTAAAAAGTAGTGTAACCTACACCATGAGACTCAACCAAACTGAGGTTATGCAACCTCTCTTAACATTTAACCAGAAACTCATAAGCATCCTCCTTAGGTGCCTCACTGATCCTGTGAGGACCCAATAACACGAACCTATCAGATATCTTCTACTTATCAATTGTCATCACTGGTCTAGGTACAACCGGTGGAAGAACAAGTCTAACTAGTAAAGCATCAATGCATGGGGCCATAACAATAATAGGTTGTGCCTCAGGAGTCTAAAAACCCTAAACTGGTACTCTCTTAGGAGGCTGACCTCTATCTCTAGTATTTGATCCATCTAGAGTGAGTGGTAGAGTTCCTATATGAGCCATACATTCCAAATAACTCAAAAGTCAAACCATGGTATCCTGTAACATGGGAGTATCAATAAAACCCTGAGGAACCTGGGCTAGCCCTAAACCCTCAAGGTGATAGGTTGCATCATCAAGCTCAACCTCTGGCTCAGGGGATTCCTCCCTAGCACATCCCCTAGTTGGAGCTACCCCATGAGCTCTAACTCTACCTCTTCCATGACCACGATCTATGCCTCAACCCCTAGCTGGGCCTCAACAGCGAGTGTCATCTCATCACCCTCGATGGCACTAGATCGCGTCCTTACCATTTGTTGAAAGAGTGAAATACAAGTATAGAATTCTAGGAGAGAAAAAATCTCACGATAAGGAGTTAAAGAATAGAATTTTCCTAAGAATGTCCCATAGCCTCCCGAAGATAGATAGGACATCAATATATCGATCCACGAGACTCTACTAGACACTTGCTCTTATACTCATGAGACTAGTGAACCTAGCACTCTGATACCAACTTGTCACAATCCAAAATCTCAAGGGTTGTGATTGCACTACCCCAACCCATCCATGATTGGTAATCCTGACTGCTGACTCAATAATATTCAAAGTAAAGGTAATAAATTAGAATTCGCATATTCGATATTAATAATAACAACGTCTCAAAAATTCCCTTAAGAATGACTGGACAAGAAAACCAACTTCCTAAGACTCAAAAATCATAAATTCAAGAGCGACTCTAAATACCAAATGTCAAATAAATAGAATACAAAGTTGTTCGGGAACAACATAAGACATAAATATGATAGATAAAACCGGGAAAGACTCCAATCCAAGGAGCTCACCGCAGCTTTAAATGCCTCTAGAATGCATGATCATAAACCACAAAGTCCACTCGCAGTAGCATCTGCATCAAAATGATGCAAAAAAGTATGAGTGAGTACGATTCACTTGTACTCAGTAGTCATCATCGGTCGACTGAGCTTAAATAATTACTATATCAAACAAAGAATATCAATAATAACCCTGCACACTGAAAAGTCTCTACAGTTTAATATCAATGATAACATGATATATCTCAATCACAACAATAATTCAAATGTTAATATAATACATAGATAGGGATGAAATACAATGGTCAATGCCTGTCGTATACACCCTTTGAGCATATATTATTTCTAGGATGGGGCCCATGGGGGACCCACAAGATCCATATACTAATGAACTCTCATTAATATATATATATATCAATGATCCAGATTTAAACCAGAACTAAAATTATTTATTTCCTACAAATGGAGCCTTTCAAAGCATTTCATTTCAAAATCAAATTTTTCACTATTTTCATAAACCATTAGATGTGTGAATATGCAGGAATACAAAAATAAAGTGAAACCAGATGTAACCATTATATCCAAGATCTCATAATCATGATCATTCTATGAATACCGGCTATAAACCTCAATATCAAACTAGCAATCCAAGTCTCATATCAACAAAACAATATAAGCCTCTAATCGGGCATCACAATGATCAACAATCTTATTTATGTCATAATCAACATAAGCCCCCACGCAGGCATCACAATTTAATTCAATTGATATTATAATCACTAAGTCACCCATTCCATAGCATATTTTACACGATAAATCCCTACCCAAGTAAAGTATAAAGAAAGTTAAGTCATAACTTACTCAAAGTTGAACAACAAGACTCTACTCGATGACACTTGAGTCTTTCCTTTACGTAGCCTCTGAATTTGACCACTCTATAAATAATAAGTTCTACACATAAATACAAGTTCAACGATACCCATATTGCTAAGATTCTAATTTGGGTCTAAAATGTCAACCCCAAGCTCCCAAGAGCAAAACTAGAATTTTATTAAAAAATTAATTTTCTCAAAGCTTAAGGAGTTCAAATATGAAATTTCATAAAAAGCGAAGCTAAAATCGAGCTTGAAATCGTCTAAATATCAATCTTTAACTTTACTGGGAAAATTCTAAAATTTCAAGTTGGAAAACAAGGTTTGAAGGTGAAATCATGAAATAATCATTGGAAAATTTGTAAAAATAGTATAAAAAACTTATCCAATGATAAAATCCCAAAAATTCTTCTATAATCTTTCCCGAATTGAGTTTCAAAGTTCCAAATGAGTTATGGGGTTTGAAGTTCAAAAATAACATTTAAATCTGTCCCAGCGATTTCTTCTTCGGGTTCTCAGGACCACCATCGCATTTGTCCCGATCCAAACCCATTGCATTCATGGTGGATGATAAGTTGATAATCTACCAACTTATTAAACGTTTATTGATGAATTAATATCACATTTTGATGAGAAATAGAGGTACTTATTGTCTTTATTATCGTAAATGTAGGTACTCTTGGTCAAAGAAAGAAAGAAAAGAAGTTGAACCCAAAAGAGCATAAAGTGGAGCTAAAGTACAAAGGTGATCAGAAGGGGGAGAATCTGTAGAGAGAGGCAAAGTGATGTGCGAGCCGTAAATAGGCACTTGCGTTTCGCAGGTGCCATCGAATAAGGAGGATCAGAAACTGCCTAAGAAGTCACTCACATGCGAGCCGCACTTTGTCAAGGGAAATTTCCCATCCCCTTTGCATCTGAATCTTACACTGCTGGAATTCACTACCTGAAGAGAATGGCACCTGCGAGCTACAAAACTCAAGGTGCGATCGCAGGTGCCATCGCACCACACCTCGCACATGCCCCGAAGGGAAATTTTATCCAAATGTGTGTGATGTATTTGGGAAGGTTTTAAAATCCTTTTTGGGGTCTGTACTAAGAATAATTCTTGAGTTTTTATTTTTCTAAGGAAGAGTATTGAGAGTACACTTTGTCTTTTCTTCTTCCTGATTGAAAAAATACTATTTGTAAGAAATTTTGAGCTTAGAATTGAAACTTAGCTTATATATGAATAGAATTTTGGGAAATCCATTTGGTATATTCACTTGTTCCCTTAATATGAGCAGGTAAATTCTATTCTTGGGGTATGTACATGATGGGTGTTTGAATTTGATAATGGGTATTAATTAATTGTGCTTATAATTAATTAATTAGTATGGGTCTATTGAATTCTTCATGGTTTTATTATAAAATTGATGGTTGCAAATATTGATTGAGTTTACTAATTTTATACTTGCTTGAAAGAGGAGTTCATAAATTGGGTAAGAATTCAATAGTGGGGATTTGAGATTTCCACCATATATTAAGGCTACAAAAAGCTTGATTGAAGGAAATTCACATCTAAGAATCAAATCTAGAGATAGATTGATTCACCCAAGCATTAATTGGTTGGTTTAAGGTAAAGCCATGAGGCTTGAGAAAAGACCATGGTACATATATTTGGAGGGTTGAAAGACTACCAAATATAGCTCGAACCAAGCTACCCATATCTTTAGTTGAAAGTTTGCATGATTAATCAATTCCCTAACCCATTATAGAACCCCATGGAAAGCATACCCCAAGTTTTTCCTTCTCTTAATTTTTCTAATTGTATTTACGCCATTCTATTGTTACTTGCAATTCGATAATTTCTAAACCTTTTCCCCTCAAATTTTACTTTAAATTGCTCAAACAATTACTCATATTAGTGAATTGAACTCTGACGTCTAGTGGCAAAACTATTATCCCATTCTTCGTGGATTTGACCCCGATATTTTATTAGGTTACTTACTTGTTTTGCTTGATGATCGTTACCACCTCTTACGGGAGAGTGTTTTTTAAAGGTCATCAGCAGAGCGGTCACATTCACGATGAACAAAAGATGACCTAGACCCGACACAAAATTAACCCTTCACGAACGTGATCCCTCCGTTACAAACACGAAGGTCAGACGCAATCCTTCTCCCCGAACATGACGAGAGGCCCGCAAATGCGAAGAAGGAAAATGGTTGCACTAGAAACTGCACACCAACAATGGAAAAAAACTAAAAATTTCTCGATCAGACCCTCAAAATTCATTCAAAACCCCGTGAACATAAACCAACTATGCTACTAGACTAAAATTGATATTCCGCACTCAATGAAATTGTTGAATTCACCAATAGAGTTCGTTATCAACAAATTTTGACTGAAGTCAACTCTAGACAAAAACTTCCAACTTTCCAACCAATGACTCAAAATGCATCCAAACACCTCAGAACTCAAACCAACAGTGCTACTAGCACAAAAATGACATTCCGGAGCTAAAGGAACTGATGAAGTTCTCATATGACGTCTAAATCTCTTAATGTTGGCTAAACCCAACCATATCAAATTCAAAACCTTTCAAGATGAAAAATTCACATAGAACTTAAGCAAACACATCGGGAATTGTGTCACCCACTCTCGTAGACCATAAATAACATAGTATAACTTTGATAAGGGGAAAAATAGTCAAAGCGCATGAAAATCCAAAAAAAACACTATGAGAGTTGTTACATTGAGCAAGATTAGGACAGAGAGAGAGACAGACAGGAGAGAGATGAGTGAGATTGGGAGAGTGATAAGAGATATGCTATAAAAAGTTAAGGATAGTTATATCATAGATTTTTTCTTAAAATGTAGCTATGTATAGTAAATACATAGCACATGTTTGTCATACTAGGTAATTTTTCCTACTAAACTTAATTTGTAGAAATTTCAGTTGACCTAAATACATAACCACTAAAGCTTACAATCTAGCTGTACAGTTGAGTGTCTCTCACAATACAGTAGGTATGAATTCATTATGCATATTTTCCTTCTTCTTTCTAATCCCAATGTAATAGGAAAAAGTTTTAAAAGAAAAAAATAAAGCAACATACACAATTTGATGATCAAAGTTTCTTATGGTGCGGGAAAACATATACCATTAACTTCAATTGAATAATATCAACCTTGAAAAAATAAAAAAGAAGTGGTAGGCCAACATTGAAAGATTTAACATGGACACTAAAGAAGGCGAAGGCTGAGCGAGAGACTAGGCCAAGAGGGATTTCAAACTTTGAGGCTCAACCACATTTGGATCACCCTGCCACCATACTCGTGCAAAGTGATGGAAAGCCTTTTCAGTGGGATGATAAGAGTAAAATATTACATGTTCTTTCACATTATTTCACAACTCATAAGCCTCTGCCTCTCCACAAACACCAAATCCTCTGTATGGACCTAACCCGCAGCATGCTGGCTTTGCTTCTTTGAAACCTTTAACATAGTAAAAATATCATTATTATCTCCAGCTTCCTTATTTTATTTTAACATTAGGTTGTATTTCTAAAAGAGTTTAACTTCCATATTGTGCCAGTGTTAAAATTACTCTTCCCATTTCAATTTGTTTGTCTTACTTTTTTTTTTAAATCTAAAGAGGCCCAAAGGGTCGATTTATTCAAAGGAAAAAGTCTGTACATTCTTAAACCCAATAGTAGCCCAAGACAAATAAACAAGGAAAAACAAAAACAAAGGGAAAAGAAAAACTAACAAAATTCTGAAAAGGCAAAAAGAAGAAAAAGAAAAATGGAAAGTTGCTTCACATCTTATTATGTCGATCTCTGAGAGCCATCGATCGAAAGAGGAGCTGAGTGAGCTGGAGGAAGCAGCTGATGTACCAACACAGCAAGTTCCATAGATCACAACACCTCGAGCTTGGGTTAATTTCAAAAAGACATTTTCAAGTCTCACAAATGCCATTAAATTGGACCCGATGAAGACTTCTTCAACTCGAGGTGAGCAATGAATTGAAACTACTGATGCTGGTAAGAAACGTAAAATGCCTTATGAGCACTTGTAAATTCATAGGGTTAACTTACTCTTGATTCCTTGTCTTAGCAGGTTGAGCTTACGAAAAGCTAATACCACTGCTGAAAACTCAATCTCAAGAGGTTAGTCAACTTTGATTCTACTTCATAGATTTGTGTAAGGCGATGAATTCTAAGACAGATTAGTGTAGCCAACTAATGGATTTCTTGAAATGTTCCTTCTATTCTTTATCTTCTGTAACCTCGGTATTTGGGGTTCTGGGTGTTGCTATATTCATTGTGTTGATAGGTTGTGGTTGTGGTAGTGGTTCTGGTTTCTGCTGATTTAGATATTGGGTATTTGTTGCTTGTCCATGTGGATTATAGTTTTTCCTTCTAGGGGCACTTCTTGTAATGTTGTGTATGTTAACTGGTATGTACCTACAAAATTGAACAAAAGGTTAGCAAAAAAATCCGCCAACATGTTTCTTTCTCTGTAGATGTGCTCCACCTCTACTTGCCTAATTTGTCTAAGCATATTGATTTTACTGATTTCCATAGCAATGTACCAAGGGGTTTCCCAGCTCCCATCTAGTACTCTCTTTAGAATAAGAGAGTCTGTTTCCAGTGTAAGAGGTAGTAATTATTGGTTGATACAGTATTATAGTCCCATTCTCAAAGACACAGTCTCAGCCACCAGATTAGACCCATCCTCTAGTTTCCTAGCTTCTGCATAGACCAAATTTCCTTCTCCATCCCTGACACAAAAGGAACCTAAGCTGGGAGTAGGATTTCCTTTAGTAGCTCCATCAGAGTTACATTTATAGGAGCCTAGTAAGGGCATTTTCTAGTACACCACCTTACAAGCAATAGTAGGTGTGTAGTCCTCTAAGAATTTGACTATCATGGGCCAAGTATTTGGTAAGAACTTTAACCAGGGGTATCTTTGCTTTGACGTCATGTAGATGTTTCCGTTGATCTCTATTTCCATGCTGTAGTAAGACATTTTGCCCCCATGAGCTATGTTGTTTCTTCTCTTCCAAATCTACCATAGCACCAATGCAGGCATAGCCTGGTAAAGTGGTTTAAGTTTTGTAGAGCACTGTGCTTTCCACCACTTTTGGATAGTATCTTTGAGCTGAATGAAGGGTCCTTGCACCCCTGCAGCTGCTGAAAATGTTCTCCAGAGTCTTGCAGAAATAGGACACCTTATGAACAGGTGTTTAATGGTTTCCTGTGCATTGTTCTCACAACAGTAGCAACTTTCACATTCCTCCACCACCCTAATTTTGACCAAGACTTCTCCAATAGGTATTCTCTACTTCCTGAGTCTCCAAAGAAAGAAGGAGAACTTGAATGGAATTCCCTTTCCCCATATAAATGAGTAGTCTTCTAGAACTTCAGCAGATTGTCTAAACACTTCCCAGGCACTTCCAACACTGAACTTCCCTGAACTATTTAGCATCGACCATGGTCTATCCCACTCCTCTGTTTCCTCTAATACCATACTGTCTCTGGTGATATAATTACACACCTCTTTTGGGAACATCTGTTGGAGTACTGGATAGTTCCATCTTTCTTCTATCATAAGTTGTTTGACTTCATCCATAGCATAGTCATGGTCAGAGGAAATTGGTAGGTAATAATGAAGGGCCCCTAGTTTTGTCCAATTGTCATACCAAACACTAGAATGCCCACACCTAGGCTCCCACCTGATTTCTTGATCAATGTAATCTCTTGCCTCCAGCATGTGCTTCCAAGTCTGAGATCCACCCTTCCATTCTACCACTAATGGTCTATGTCTTTTATAGTATTTGATGTACATGAAAGTAGCCCAGATAGACTTCTTAGTTCTGAAGTTCCACCAAAGCTTAGCAAACATAGCTTTGGATATATCAAATAAAGACCTGAAGCTCAGGCCTCCTTCTTCTTTAGGAAGACAAATATTAGCCCAAGAAACCCAGTGCTTATTCCTCCTTTCCTCTTTAAAGTTCCACAACAATCTAGCAAATAATCTGTGAAGGTCATGTATGACATAGTTTGGAGGGTGATGGCCAAAAGAAGATAAATGGGCATACTTTGAAGAACACTGTTGATTAAAACAGCCTTTCCTCCAAAAGAGAGTAGCTTGCCTTTCCAGATATGCAATTTGTTCTGAAACTTCTTGATAAGCTCTGTAAAGTGACTCTTTCTCTTTCTGTCATGGCCAATTGGTCACCCTAAATAAGTCAAGGGAAAGGTGCCCCTTGAGAAGCCTATAATAGTGTCAACTTCTTGGATAATAGCATTAGCAGTCTTGTGATAAGCATAGAATTATTTTTTTTCTTTGTTTATCTTTTGACCATACTATTTCTCATATTCCACCAGTGTATTAATAGTTAGCTGTATGGAGGTCTTATAAGCTGACACAAAGATAATTGTATCATCAGCATAAGGTAGGTGATTCAGTTCAGAGCTCCACTTAGGCATCCCAAATCCCTTGAATTCTTTGTAAGAAAAAAGGTTGTTTAGGGCCCTAGTAAGTACTTCTGTAGTGAGGATAAACAGAGATGGGGAAAGTGGGTCTCCTTGTTTCACTCCCCTGCTAGAATGGAAAAACCCATGAGCTGGACGATTCACTAGTATAGAATACCAGTTATTTACCACCAATCTCCATATTTTGTACACTACTAGGTCATCAAAACCAAGCTTCTCTAGAACCTTGATCAGGAATCTCCATTCTTCCCTGTCATAAGCTTTAGCCATATCAAGTTTAATCACTACATTTGCAGGTTTCCCACTTTTTCTGATGTCTGTGATAATCTCTTAAGCAAGGAGAACATTCTCAGATATACTCCTCCCTTTTACAAACCCAGATTGGTTCTGGGAGATAATGTTAGGGAGGAGCCCTTCAATTCTGTCATGCTTCACCCTAGATATAACTTTGTTCAGGAAGTTGCTCAGGCTTATAGGTCTCATGTCATAGAAGGTCTGGACCACCTCTCTTTTAGGTAGTAGGACAAGGTTAGTGTGAGTGATAGATTTAGAGAGGGTATGGCCTTTAAAAAAGGCTAAAACCACCTTCACTACATCACCTCCCACTATGTCCCAACAATGCTGATAAAATGACCTGTGAACCCATCTGGACCACTTTCACTATTCCCATTAAGTTCAAGACCACTCTTTTTATCTCTTCTTCAGAAGGAAAGGCATTCTGCATGGCATTATCATTATCTGTGATCACTGATGGAATGTGATCCAGTAGGGATAGATCAGTAGAAGTGTGGCCACTGGTGAACTATTCTTCAAAGAATGAAATATCTTCAACTGCAATCTCTTTTCTATCCTCCACCCATGTACCATCCCTCCCTATGATTCTGTTAAGAGAAAGTCTCTTCCTTCTTCCTTTCACCAAATTATGGAAAAATTTGGTGTTTCTGTCTCCTTATGTGAACCACCGTAAACCTGATTTATACCTCCAAAATTCTTCTTCATAATGCAATTCCTGCTTTAATTCTGCATGAGCTCTTTGAAGGATGGTTCTGTTAGAAGCAGAGGGGTTATCTTGGAACAAATCCTCTTTTACTCTTACTATGTCTTCTCTAATAGAAAGATGTTTGAAAATGGCACCAAACTTCTCTTTACTCCATACAGATAGAGTTTATTTGGTTCTCTTCATCTTCTGCTTCAGGCTTATGAAGATATCAGTTTCTTCAGATGTCGAGTTCTCTAGTACCACACTCTTGAAATATTCTCTTTCTGTCCAGAACTTCAGGAACCTAAAAGGTATGATAAAGTGAAGGGTCTGACCACCACATGTAAGTAAAAGTGGGGCATGGTCAGACCCAATTCTAGCCAAATGATCCATCTCTATATTTCCAAAAGAGCAAAGAAGGTGTTGATTTGGAACCAGTCTGTCTAACCTTTTGAAAATGCAAGCCTCATCTACTCTCCCATTCCACCAAGTGAAAGGGATCCCTTTAAAGGATATGTCAAATAGTTCACAGGAGTTTAAGCAAAAGGCAAAGTCTTCAACCTCTTGGGGAAGAACAAGAACGCCCTCAATCTTCTCTTCATCATGTTTGATTACATTAAAGTCACCCCCAACTAGCCAAGGAACATCCATGTTTGTTCTTAGTGTGTAGATGTCATCCATAAACTAAGCCTATCCAATGCATCACACTTAGCATACACTATAGTGGTAATCAGGATTTGTCCAGAATCTTGAAAAATGAGTTACAAGGAGATCTGCTGCTCAGAATCTGACAGTATTTCCACCTGTATATCTTCCTTGAAAAAAACCATATTTTTCCATTCTGATTGTAGTTTGCATAGGGCATGCCCAATCTTCTTTTATATTTTTGAATATGTCTAGGCTCTTGGAAGGGCTCCATCAAAGCAATAAGAAAAAACTGGTGATGTCTGTGTAACATTTGTACTTTATGAAATGAGTGATATGTTCTCACTGATATGATATTCCAAAAGAGGGTTTCCATGGATCATTTAAAACATGAGTTGACCCCCCTCTTTGGCACTACCCTAGATGGTAAAATGCTCTCTATTTTTCTCTTTGCTTTCTTTACTTTGGCTTTGGATTTTGGTGATAGACCTGCTATTTTCAGCACCTGTTCCATGTTATTCTCATTCTCCTTTTCTTCTTTATCAGGGATGTTGTTGTCTATGGTTGAAGGTGATGTATTAGTCTGTATGATAGTACTGTGACCCTGATGTGAGACTATTTCATGAAGGGCTTTCAAAGGTGAATCTCTTGTGTTTGCTCCCACAGTGGTTGTGCCTTGGAATAAATTGAGCTCCTACTTGTGGGTGGTGGATGGAGGTTTGCTTGTCAGATCAGGTGGAATATCTGGCGGATATGTTTCTGTTGAGGGCACAACCATGTCTGACTTGTCAACTTGTAAAGGTTCCTGAAAATTGGTGATCATTAAAATTTGTTGCTCTTCTTGTAATTTTTGCTCATCATTATTGAGGGCCAGTGTAATTTCCTTTGATGTCTCTTGTGTGATCTCCCCTTCTTCTGCATTATTATTATCATGGGTATGATCTGCCATATGAATAGGTTCTGTTAGCTGTAGCCCCTTTATGTCCTTGATCACTATAGCCCAATTATCTTTTTGAGAAGTATTTCCCCTTAGCTCATTCACTTTGATCTCCTGATCATGCTGCACATTGTCATCCCCTGTGCTAGTTACATTGTCTGCTGAGTGCTTGTGAGGGTCAGAGTGGTCAACCCTTAGGTTAGAAGGAGCTTTAACCCTGGTATAATCTCCTGTTACTGATGCTTCTTCAGTGACTTATTCTCCTAATGCTACAAAGGCATTTCCACTGGGTATAACTACCCCTTCAGGTGTGATGGCTGTGGTTGTATCAGTTAGGAATCTGTTTGGGTCAGTGGCAAATTTAAAACTTGTGTTGGTTGGGTTCCAAGCTCTGTGAGGGTGTCTTGGGTTGTCTTTGTTGTCGGATACTCCCTCTGCAGGCTCCTCACTGGTCTTCTTCTTAGGCTTCCTTAGTTCTGGGGAAAACTCCTACACTTTGTCTCATCATGGCCTTGAAGTTTGCAATTTTTGCAATATTTAGGAAGTACATCATATTGAATCCTGATCCTTTCTATCATTGAGCTCATGTTTCATTCTTGAGTGATCTCAACCTCCACCATGTCTGGTAATTGGGCTAGTAAATCAACTTGTACCTTAACCCTGGCACAGCTAGGCCTTGTTTTGTTAGTGGTAGCCAAGTCAAAGTGAAGAGGTTTGCCTACAGCTGAGGCAAGTGAAAAAAGGGATTCTTTGACAAAGAAAGTGGGTAAGAGGTTTGGGAAGGATATCCACGCCATTGCCTGAGTGGTCTCCTCTTCCACTTTGAAATTAGAGTCATAGATAAGGGGTCTCATCTGATAAGCAATCCCATCTTTGGCCACTATATAGTGTGCACTCTTTGCCATGATGTTCACAAAGTCCTCAATTTGGTTAAATCTCATAAGGATGTGTCTATTTCGTAGCAGCCCAATTTTATAGTCCCTTTCAATTTACATTGTTTAGGAATCTGTAGTCTCAAGTCTTCTAGTTCTAGCTAGCCATACGAGAATTTAGCAATCACAGCGTATTGGAGATTCTTAATATTATTCATCCGCTGCACTTTCTCCTCTGTCCAGGTGACACGAGGTACTCCATTGTGATAAGACAATTTCTTCATTGGTATTGGGTCGACTTGTGTTTGTGTTCCATGTAACTTGGGTAGGTTGTGAATGGTATCGGGCCTAACCAAATCAACAAATTTGGTTGCACCAGTCTGTGTGGCATCACTTCCAATAGCAGTAGTTTGTGGGGCGATTTCTATGGTAGGCAAATTTTTAGGCGTGGTAGGCAAAAGTTTAGGATCTATAGGGTTGTTGGGGTGGTACAGGTGAGGGAAAAGGGATTCTGATGAAAGCGATAAGGTCTGGTCAGTCGAAGAAGATGACTGACCAGTGGCCAGGGCGTCCATGGACGGTCGTGAAAGATGGCTAGGATTTCGTAGGATTTAGCATGAGAGAGAAGAGAGCGTTTACAGATAGTAAATATCTTGTCTTACTTTCTTTTTTAGTTCGTTAAAAAAAAATTCTCTTTCTTTTTTTGACAACTCTTTAGTTCTAACTTTATATATATATATATGGTTAGAAATAATTTTACACCATCAGTGTACACAATGTTAAATTAATTATAGAAAAAGGTTGTGTTACGTGCTAAAGTAATAGGAACGCACCATATGTTGCAGGATTCTGAAAGGTTCATTAAGAGCATCAAAGATACTGAAATATGAGTACTCAAACCCTCTTAATTCCTTCTTGAACTGTTTGACTTTTTGTGAAAGAGCTAAATTGTGCTTCTTTACTATGGAGTTGAGTGCATCCAAGCAGTCACCGCGAGGACCTTCCTTAAGAAGAGCAAGACCCCTAAATCTTGGTAAACAGCCTAAAGGCAGCAGATTTTGGAAGCCAAATTTTCTCCCTCCTAACTTGTATATTTCCTGGTTAAAATAAAAACAAAGACCAAAGCAACAAATTACTTATATATCTCTATATAGACATGTTTAATGTACAAAATTAAAACCATGTATTTTGTAACCATAATGACACTAACGAAGTTATACATCACCATATTCATATATTCCTGCTCTGTTGCATAAGCTAAACAAGATATGTCGGAAGGTATATCTGGAATGTCAAAAAGACGCAGATAATCGTTGTTGGCTATGATGAACAAGTAGACCGCATTGGACAACAATGCCTCTGAATCTTTTTTCCCTAGTTGTGCCTTCAACTTTTCTCTTATAATCTTAAAATTGCCTAATTGTGTGTTTAATGGGATCACCTGTAAGTAAAAACTAAGGTTTAAGTTTCATGTTGTAGCAGTATAAAACAACATTTATACAATAAGGTCAAATAATTTTTAAGATAAACATTAATTTCTGATCGAATAAAAATAGTTACTAGCCTACCATAACAAATTGAACTATACTAATTGCGTAAAAAAATATTTATGTATATAACTTAAATTCCTGTAATATTAATATATACGGGTGTGGAGTTTAAAAAAGTAGTGAGCCAATGTTCAATCAAGAAAGTTATATACAAAAATCTTTTTCAAATATTGTTAAACGCTTCAAAATTTGTGTTGTTTTTAATATTTCCAATTGCATCAATTGGGGTTAATTTCGCAAATGGTCACTCAACTAATTATAGTTATTTATCTCATAAAGTCACCTAGAATGTCACCTCTCTTGTGATTCCAATATTATTTAACAAAGAAAGTATGTTTCTGAAATAATAATTATTAGTTGAGTGATCATTTGAAAAATCAAACCCGTCAATTGTAACACTTTTTATTCTTTAAGTACAAATATTTAGCTTTACCAACCTTTCCACTGTAGGTTTCATCTAGACAACCAGCACCAGCCGAGGCAAAGTTCACTCCATGATTAATAGAATGGTTGTGAAGAGCTTGGTAATATGATGGAATCATTGACAAATTTGCAAATTCCGCTAATAGTGAAAAAGAAATTACAAGTTTATAAAAGTAGAGTTAAGTTCAAAAAGAAAAAGAAAACCATAAAGCCATAGAGTGCCAAGGTACTGAATCCGGTTGATTTACCAATAAAATCAGGGATGAGACGGCCGTCAGAAAATCTGCCCGTAGGATGCTTAAAATATGATTCTCCATATGGCTTAAAATTAGCTCGATAAGCGGAGGGATTGTTCAAATAATTATTATTTCCAGGATCATACATGGAGTCCCCAAACACAAAGAGAGCTGTGATTTTGTTCTGCACATGATGATGGTAGTTGTCAAAATAACAAATTGCCAAGTTAAAGCAAGCTAGGAAAATCAAAATGCATAGGTGAAAGCATAGATTTCTCATTGGAGGGCCGGGCTAAAGGTAGAGATTAAGATTTGTAATTTTTCTATTGTTCTCAATACACCGTGGATGGGATTTTATAATGCCACCATAGTCACTTTCTTGTTCAATATTTTTTATGTAGGGTTAAGGCATTTCCAAGATTTTAAGAGATGACAAAAAAAAAGGAAACAAAAGTAACGAAAAAAAATAGCAAAGAAGAAAAGAAAGGAAAAATAAGAACGAAAAGAGAAAATAAAAACGAAACAGAAAAATAAGACTTTAATGCTATGAGTAGGGCTGAGCATAATTAATTATCGAAAACTCAATTATTGAATCAAATCAGAAATTTTGATAATTTGATTATTCTGTAATTATGTATGCAGTACAATATTCAGAAATAAAATTACAAACTTACGATATTTAAATTTGGGTTTTGTACAATATATTAATATCATTCGATATATACCAAATACCAAATACCAAATTATTTATTAAAACTCATCAGCAATATATAACCCATTTATCAACACATCCCATCAATAATAGCACAAAGAAAACACTGATCGGACGTTTGGCCATGAAAAACTTTTAATTTTTTCAGAGTTAAATTTTGGAAAAGATGTTTAATTTGGCCATAAAATTTTAGAAAATTTCGAAATTCAACTTCAAGTTGAATTTCCAAATTGAATGTTATTGCTCTCAAGCGCACACATAAGTGTACGTGGTTGTGCAAGTAATAAAGTTTCTCTTGCGAGTCGAATATCGATCCCATAAGGACTTAGTGTTTAACAAACAATCCAACCTAAGTATTACTATTTGAATTAAACAAGTGTGATTCGTAACCAAGAGTTTGAGCTTTGCTTTTATAAACTAATTACTAGAAATAACGATGATATGAAATTCGGATTGTAAACAATATATGGAGAAGTCCAGGGTTGAGGCATTCACTACACATTCATGCATAACCATGATTTTTAGCCGGTGTTAGTGTTCATCGTGATCGTTGATCTACGGGGTTGATATTATAACCCGGGAATGGTTATCCTCTAAGTCATCTACCCAAATTAATCTCACAACTACATCATTGAGCGGGGATGTGAGTCTTTAATTTGGATGCATTCAACTATCTTCTTGTTTTACTAACCAAGTAGGGCGTTAGGTATATCGCTATACTAACCGCAAATCATCCTTTACAATTATTAACTAACAATAAAAGATATGATCCACACTCCCTACGTTCTTCATTCCATCCCTCAACTCCTATGGTCAATTCGTTTTGAGACTTGGATTTATCCTAAAGTTCATGACGCTTTAGAATAGTTAAAACAAGAACGTAAGACCAATCACATCACATGATAAACGATTAAATCAACTATAAAACCATAATTAAACAATCATGTTGTAGCCTTAACCCTAGAAAGAGGGTGTTTAGCCACTCATAATCTAATTCGTGATTACAAAATTTATGTAGTTCATATAAGAATTAAGTAAAGAAAAAGTAGAGAATAAGAACCCTAAGGTAGCCTCCTCCTTGTGTTCTTTCAATCCAAAAATGTCTCGGTGTCTTTACAATCAAAGCTAGGTGTCCTATTTATAGTGTAAGATAAGTTGCACCCGTCGGGACCAAGCTCCATGTCACTTTGAAATCGCGGAGGGCAGCCTCCATGCCACGGCCAAATCACGGAAGACCACTATCGTGGCACGGTCTTAACGCGGCAGTCCCTGGAATTTTCAGCTTTTGCAGCTGACTTGCCTCTGTGCCATGCCCATAAAATGGCAGCAAACCTCCGTGGCACGGAGGTGTGTTTTGACGTCCATTTCTCACCTCCAATGCAAGCTTTCCACCTTCCTTTATGTCACACATGGTTCGTAGGCTTCATTTAGCTTCCATAGATCCTCCAAAGGTCTCCTACAACACTCATAACACACTGTAGACAATATAATTCAAGTAACAGAAAATAATAATCAGGACCAGAAATATCACAATAATCGTAGTATTTAATTTGAATATATGAGTGTTACAATCTCTATTAATCCTCTGATTCGTCTTTCCTAGTATGTAAATTCAAGGGTCGTTGAGCTTGATCTTTAATTTGGTGGAATTGATCTTGACTTGTGAAATTGACGAGTTTGATCTTGACTTGTACTTGAATCCAAGGGCTTTTGAGCTTGATCTTGAATCTGGTGGTCTTGATTTTGAGTTGTATGAACTTGAATGTTGAATTCTTGAACTTGTAGCTTGTAGAGAAATTTGTTGTGTTTGATCCATGAGCTCTCTTTGGATTCTTGTTAGAATTCTGGTGTCTTTTCTGAATTATGGGGATCCCTATTTATAGTTGTAGGAGGGAAGAATTATGGTAAGTACAAACTCTTTCCGGCCAATCAAATTGAAGTGATGTGGTCATATTTGATTGGTCAGAACATGTCACTTGTACATGTGGCATGGAAAAGCTCGAACGACTTTGAGCAAGAGGGTACATGTACCCGAAATCGACACAGGTGGGTAGGTAGAGAATACCTAGGGGCGCGAGACAACTCTCTCTAAGGATCTCGGCAAAATAGCCCCGTAACTTCGGGAAAAGGGGTGCCTTCACGTCCGATTTAGAAGGGGGGGAGATCCTATAGAATCCTATCCCAATTTTTCTTTACCAACCACACATTGTCTAACCAAATCCAATTCTCTCTCGATACGTTCCTCAAAAAATGAGCATCTTGTATTTCATAAAAATTGGGGGCAATATAATCCTTACGTAAGGGCCATCCTATCCAACTTTCAGGCATTAAAATACGTTTGTTTCCATTGGTCTTTAATTTGGCTTGATAAATGCATCATTTTGACACATGGTATGATCCTATTGGCTCATTCATTTGACTTGGCATACCACGTCATTTGACACGTGTCACTAAATTGGACCTCTAGAATGAGATGACATCTTGGGCTCAATAAAGTGGGCTCATCATTTATAGCCCAACAAGACTTGGAATTTAATTAAATCCGTATTTATCTGACTTAATTAGTTCAACTATATTAATCCATAATATTTAGGACTAATATATTTTAAATTTAATATGATCCGAATTTCTTACGAATTTATATTTAATAAAATTTCATTGTATACAAATTGCCCCCTGCTTTAAGATTTGTCGAGATATTTAAATTTTTAAAGACTAGGCTTGAAGCATTAACTTGATATTTTAATTGCCACGATATTTGTATACAAAAACAAATCATGAACCAACTCATGCCACCTCAAATGGAAACATATGAGACGTGATGATTTTTTTTTAATTCATTTCAAATAGGTGAGTAACAAAAAGCCAACTTTTTATTATTTTGCATTTAATGCTAAGAAGCATCCTTTTCCCCTTTTTTTTTCTTATTTGGCATCACAGTTTCCTTTTTTTCCAAATTTGGAGAGACTCCACCACCTCTTTTTTTTTCTTTTTTTGTTAACTTTTGTTTTTCTCGTTTTTTTTCTTTCTTTCCTTGTTTGGCCTTTGCAAGGTTGAATCCCACATCGAGTAGGAATCTTTTAACAACTATTTTGGATCTCTATAAATAGAGGCATGCTCCATATTCTCTAGGCACCAATGATTTCAATAACTTTAGAGAAACTGTAAGAATTTGGGAGCTTCTTCCAAGTCGCTAGCATCAAGGTGCGAGATAATCTTCTTTGCTTTTTTTTTTTTTTTGGTCTTTATCCGTTGTATTTTTTTTAAGGGAAAAAAATTGCATCGGAAGAGGATTTGACTTGACTTTATACCGTCTGAGCCAAAAGTTTCACTTTGTTAAAGCCAAAGACTTTACACTGTCTAAGGCAAAACTTTGTATAGTCCACGATAAAGACTTTACACCGTCTGAGCCAAGGACCTGATATCACTCGAGGCAAAGACTTTACACCGTCTGAGTCAAAGGTGTTGTATCGTCCGAGCCAAAGACTTTACACCATTTAAGGCAAAGACTTTACATGGTCCGCGATAAAGACTTTACACCGTCTGAGCCAAAGGTGTTGTATCGTCTGAGCCAAAGACTTTACACCATCTAAGGCAAAGACTTTACATTGTCCACGGTAAATACTTTACACCGTCTGAGCCAAAGACCTTATATCGCTTGAGGCAAAGACTTTACACCGTCTAAGCCAAAGGTACCATATCGTCTAAGCCAAAGACTTTACACCATCTAAAGGAAAGACTTTACATGGTCCATGGCAAAGACTTTTACACCGTATGAGCCAAAAACCTATATCGCTCGAGGCAAAGACTTTACACCGTCTGAGCCAAAAGCGCTATATCATTTGGGCCAGAGACTTTACACCGCCTAAGGCAAATACTTTACATGGTCTGAGGTAAAGACTTTACGCCGTCTGAGCCAAAGACCTTATATCACTCAAGGCAAATACTTTATACCGTCTAAGCCAAAAGCACTATATCTTCTAAGATAAAGACTTTACACCTTCTAAGGCAAAGACTTTACATGATCTGCATAAAAGATTTTACACCATCTTTTAAAGACCAAGGTCGAGATGGACTAAAATTTTCCGTCTTGAGGCATGGAAATTTAAAGATCCTACTAAGGACACATCCGTAAAAGGCCAGCTTAAGGTGCAAAGGGACAAATTTTGTCCACCTTAACGCATATAAACTTAGAGATCCTTTCAAGGAAACACCCGTAAAAGGCCAGCTTAAGGTGCAAAGGGATAAATTTTGTCCACCTTAAGGCATAGAAATTTAGAGATCCTTTTAAGGATACATCTGTAAAAGGCTGGCTTAAGATGCAAAGGGACAAATTTTGTCCACCTTAAGATATGGAAATTTAGCGATCTCTATAAGGATAAACTTGTGAAAAGGCCTCAACTCGAAGGCTTAAATGTCTTGACGACTTCAACTTGCAAAGTTGGCAGATTTGACGACTTTAACTTAGGTGTATAAATATGCCTAAGATCAAATGTCATGACCCAATTTCTTAGGTCATGATGGGACCTACAATCCCCTGTAGGCAAACCAATCTCTGTAGCCCTAAAAGGTTAGTAATGGGCTACACTCTAAGTAAAGCACACGCAAAAAAGAATAATAGGCGGAAGAAGGTAAAGAAGGCTTATATATAAATAGAAAACTACACCATCCCAGGACCTGGTATCATAGTACAAAATCCACTACTAAATATATAGAGTACAAGAGAGAGTACGAAAATAAAATAAACAATTATCTCTGAATATACAAAATAGTAAACAATGTCAAAAGAAGAGATATGGCCAAGCCCCGGTTGTCAGGAGCTCACCTATGTCTCGGATGTTCAAAAGCATTGCACGAGTCTCCGCATCAACAGTGATGGACCACACTAGGATCTGCACAATGGAGATGTAGAAGTATAGTATGAGACCCAATTGCAAAGCAACGGGTACCCAATAGACATGATAGACCGACTGAGCATATATAAGAGGTAAAAACAGTAGATAGCAGATAAGGAAAGAAAAGAGTCACAGAAACAAACAGAGTAAAGCACAAGGAAGCTAGCCACAGATAAAAGTCATAATAAAACACAAGTGAACTAAGCTAGCCATAAAAGATATATCACAAAATGTAGATGAAAGAGTAGAGAACTCACTTGGGTCCTTGCAATAACAATAAATAAAGGAAAGGTTAAAGAACAGAGTGGTGTATCGATAACCTCGAATAACGAGAAAGAAAAAAAGTCAACTAAACATAAGCATGCTAATAATACAACTCACAAGGTAAGAATGATCATAAGTAAACTAGTAGGTAACTATAATAGGAGTAAGAAAACTAATCTATCTATAATCCTAATGAGCAACCATACACCTGAGGAATACATACAAGTGAAAACAAACCCTCTAGCATACTACTAGAGCGTACACTCAACAACAGCAAAAAAGGGGTAGAACCGTGCAGAAATAAATGATATTATATGCTATGTCAGTGGTACCGTATGCACCTTCTCCGGTGTTTGTAGGCCCAGCAGGTAGGAACCATGGAAGGGCTTCCCCCGTATACCTTTACTCCCCCATATACCTCTTCTCCAGCACTCTTGGACCGTAGCCCCTAGTCCAGATTGACAAGGTCCATGGAGGTCTCCGCGACCACATACAAACTCTTAAGATCTCATCATATGTACCCAGAGTCTTTCAGGGTCTAAAATCAATAATAAAAGCATGTCTAGCACTCCAGCCCAACCGTGTATAGTATCATCTCCAAATCACTGATAAAATCATGTTTCGCACTTCGGCCTAGCTGAGTCTAGTATTAGTATGAAAAACTATCGCATAATCTCTTTTATCTCAAGAAAATCCGTAAAACCAATTTTAGATCCATTTATAACCATTTATAACTGAAAATGGGCCCTCAAGGCCAAGCAAGGTTTTAGAAAATTGGTGATAGTCAGGCCCATATCCTTGTAGTAGTAATAAACCAATGCAAAAAACTCTTTTTCATGATGATGCAATGCTCAGGTACAATTAACATCTCAACAGCTCACAATCAACCTATTGGTCTTGCACATGCTCAGTCTGTTGTACAACACAGATAACTAGCTCATAATCACATATCAATGTCCGGGACTCACGGACACTTCCCAAATACCCCACAAACTATGGTCCAAGGCATAATCAAAGGCCACTCAGGGCCGTAAGGGTAATACTACCGAACTAGCTCAAATACTGGAATAGAAAAAACAAGAACAGACAGAAAGGAAGTGGACAAGGTCTGGGATGCCAACCTAATAATCCCAACCCAAATATGAACTAAATAGTGCAATTACATTCTATATAGACTAAATCTAAGATCAGTAAGCCATAGCCTACCTAGTGTCTGATGAAAAACTACTGGAAAAACATTGTTTGAGCCCAAATTGCTCTGAGAAGCCCCGAATAGTAATCAAACTATCAAAAATATAATCTACTTATCAATACGAAACTAATGATACTCATAATGCTAAAAGTTTAGCTGGGACAAAATCCAGGTCAAAACAGGCCCGTGGCCCCTGCGACCCAAAACCAAAAAAAAAAGTTACCACGATGTTTCCAATACCACCAGGAATACATGCTCAAAAATTGAGCAAAAAACAGGCAAGGGAAGGGCCTCAAGCAATCTCAAAATCCCAAGAACAATATAGGAATAAAATGGAGATATAATAGAAATAAAGAGTTAGAAACTTATAATAGGAAACCAAAAATTGACCACGGGTAAGGAAATAATCACCCCAACATTTTATGAATTCTCCTACATAGATGTGGGAGTTTAGAGCTCAAGAAAATGGTGGAAATCATTTGGGGTTTTGAAAATGAAGAAGGACAACTATTTAAACTATCAGGAATTAGCCTGTGTGCATATGGAAATGTAATGACCGGGTCTGTCATTACGGGTAGTCCAATCGTACCAAGTTTTAGAGTTAGAAAACTCCGAGTTTGGGAGTTTGGAATTTTGGGCTAGGCTAGCCTCAACCAGTTTTGGAGGGAGGTACAGTCTAGGGAAATCTAGGTAAGTATTGGGTTAGGTATCTTGGTTTGAGATAGTTTTCCACGTAGCCAAGACATAAAGGAGTCCGGGGGACTTTTCAGAATCAAATTTGGGTAAGTAGAACTCCCAGAATCGAGTTTAACGTGAAGGGATTGTTTCGGGTCATCAGGAGAAGCAAGTGTGTTGTAAAATTGCCAAATATGGGAGATTTATGAACTTTCTGTCCGTGACGAGTGTATCGGTCCACCGCTATAGCAGTGGAAAATACCGCTATAGTGGTGGTGAAGGCGGTCAACGCTGCTTAAGAGCGCTATAGTGGAAGTCATCTGCTATAGAGGAGCGAGGACCACTATAGCGGGCTAACGGGATTTTAAGGCCGAAACATTCCCCAAAATGTTCAGTTTTCACAACTTTATTTTGGGAGAAGGGCTAGGCGATTCTAGGCAATTTTCCTCCGTTTTCCTTTGATTTTCTTCCCTAAGGTTAGGTTTCTACTCTCCAATCATCGTACTACTTTTCCTATGCGGTAGAATTTCTAAAAGAGAACTTGGGGGAAGGTTGGAATAACCTAGGAATGGTAGAATTCGGGGAAGGAAGGGGATTCAAAGCATGAATATTCTTGGGTATTATTAAAAGTAAGATATTATGATCATAGGTTGTTAAATTCTCTATTTTTATTCATAAAAATGATAGAACTAGGGAAATTAATGGTGGAAAAGCCCAAAAAAAGGTGGAATGATCATGGGTGACCTAGGGTTTTGGGATTTGGTGTAATCCGGGTAATGTGCTGGCCTTGTTTGTTAATTTCATATGCTTGTATGTTATTTTAGATCAAGAACGAGAAAGGAATCCAGAACACGAGCAAGTTTGGGTTGAGTAGAGCTTGGATTATTTTGAGGTAGGTGATGGCTTACGATTCATGTGAATGTTGTATAATTTTGTAATCTTATCTAAGTGTTTGTATGAATTACATTGCTTAGGAAAGTTGTGTAGAATGTCTAAGGTTCCTGTTTTACAGTCTGTGAGTTGAACTGTGTGTTTACTTGTTGGTTTACAAGTTTTTTGTTCATCTATTTGACTGTCGAATATTGACATTCGATTGGCTCGGCTACCACGCCTGGTATGGGAATACTAACGGTTGGCTCGGGTACCACACCTGGTACAGGTATACTAATGGTTGGCTCGGGTACCACGCCTGGTATGGGTTAATTTTACTGCATTATTGTATTTATACTGTTATGTTGTATTCACTAATATTGGTTCCGTGAGTGGATCAGGTTGTTTATTGAAATGTGTTACTTGTTTGGTGGTCCTTGAGTGACCAGAAAATTCTGTTATATTGTTGAGTTGGTCTTGGATTAGGCCGGGTTGTTCATTGACACTTAGGTGTTGTCTAGAGGGGATCCCAGGGTAGGTCTGGGCTAGTCGGAAAGGTATGGGTTATGGCCATGTGATGGTGGTTTAGAGTATAAGAGGTGGATTTCATGCGGGAACAAGCTAAGTAGAGATACTGCTAGTACACAGTGGTGGTGTACTGATACTGCACTTACTTTTCTTTTGGTGAGTACAGGAAATCTTCCAGCGGTTGATACGCGACCTCATCTATAGCACCAGCGATTTCGAACTTCAAGGGTGAGCTGCTCGATCAGGCTACCTTGGATCTATCTTTAGAGTTTCAGCCCACTTGTTTCGGGCTTAAAACTACTTTCATAATTTCCTTTTGGGGTTGCATCCCCGTACTCTAGATGTTGGTAGAATTTTTTGGTACTGCGACTTTCAGTTTCTAGGGGGATTTTCCGCAGGATTATTAATGGTATAGTTCTTTGCTTATTTAATTGCTAGTTTAATTTCTGTTATACTGACTTTAGGCTGTTAGTCTAGGCTAAAGGTTGAACTCTATTGGTTTGTTCATTCGGAGGTTGGGTGGGTGCCACTCATGATGGCCTGGGTCATGACAAAGATGGTATCAGAGACCTAGGTTCGTTGATCTCGGCATCCCAAACAGGTCTAGTAGAGTCTTGCGAAATGGTGCAGAGACGTCCGTACTTTTCTTCGAGAAGCTATGCGGCTTTAGGAAAAACTATCTCTTCCTTCTTTTCTTCATGCTATAACTTGATTCCAATTGCTATCTGGTGATACAAATTGGTATCTAACCTTATTCACTCTTCTGTCTGCAGATGGTTACAACAAGGAATAATGGAGCAAGGCCAGCGGTCCTGGCAACAGGCCCAACAGTTCATGCCAGAGGTAGGGGAAGGTGTAGGGGACGAGCTAGAGTCGCATCCGCCAGGGTTGGAGCTCAAGCTGCTGCCGAAGTTCGTGAAACAACCCCTACCCCACTTCAGGATCATGTTGTGGAAGATTTAAAAGTGGTTGTAGAGGATGAAGGGGCACAGGCGGAGGCGGCACCAGTTGGGGGTGCAGGCCTTCCTACTATGACACCAGAAGCCTTTCAACAGGCTTGAAATATTCTGAGTGGGTTGGTTGGTGCTGGAGCCATACCCGCGGTATTTGTGAATCAGGCCTTGGATACTCAGCCAGCGGTCACTACGGTGCCTAGGATGGATGCAACTTCAGGCACCAATGATTTCTTCAGGACAATGCTAGGTCCTGTGATAACAGAGAATGAGCATGAGTTGCTGACCAAGTTCCTCAAGCTGAAACCTCTGACATTTCAGGGTACAGACAAGGAGGATGCCTATGAGTTCATCCTGGATTGCTATGAGAGGTTGGGTACAGACAAGGAGGATGCCTATGAGTTCATCCTTGATTGCTATGAGAGGTTGCACAAGTTGGGTATTATACGTCAGCATGGGGTTGAATTTGTCACTTTTCAGCTGCAGAGTGATGCCAAGCAGTGGTCGAGGTATCATGTTGAGTGTCGGTCTTCTGTTCTACCTCTACTGACTTGGGAGCAGTTCTACGCTTTGTTTCTAGAAAAGTATGTCCCCCGTACTTTGAGGGACCGGAAGAAAGATAAGTTCTTGAACTTAGAGCAGGGTGGCATGTCAGTCTCTGCTTTCGAGGCTAAGTTCCATGCCTTGTCTCATTTTGCCACACAGATATTGGGTTCTGAGGAGGAACGGGTCTGGTTATTTGTGAAGGGGTTGAATACTGAGCTACAGGTACTATCAGTGCATATGAATTCTTCAGGGAAAGGCTATAATGATGTGGTGGATTATGTGAAGAAACTTGAGGGAGTCAAGCAGGCGGGGCAAGCTAAGGCTTTAGCCAAGAAGCCCTGGAATGAGGGAAATTTTGGTGGTTCATACTCCAAGGGCCAGAATCAACAGGATTACTCGGCCTGTACTATTTAGTCAGCTCTGCCAGCTACTACAGGTGGTCGTCAGGGAGCTCAGACTTCAGCTCCTAGAGGCCAGGGAGCGTCATATACATCAGCTAGCAGACCTACACTTGACCGTGGTTTCTTCCATTGTGGTGATCTGGGCCACTTTAAGAGGGAGTGTCCACATACACAGACAGGTAATCAGGGTCAGCAGCAGTCTAGAGTAGTGGTCCCGGCAGGCAGAGGCGGTAATGCTAGGGGTCGTCTACAGGGTGGGTGAGGTAATTTTTAGAGAGGCCGGGGAGACAGGGGAAATGGCGGCGCAGGTAGAGATGCAGCGTAGCCGGCTTGGGAAGTTGCTCGGATTGATGATCGGGCTCATTGCTATGCTTTTCTAGGGAGGACCGAGGCAAAAGCCTCAGATGCGGTGATCAAAGGTACCATTCTTGTCTGCAATAAAATGGCTTCGGTATTATTTGACCCAGGTTCTACATATTCTTATGTGTGTGTGAGTTTTGCGTTGGGTTTGGACCTAATTTGTGATATCCTTGATTCCCCTATCCATGTTTCTACCCCGGTTGGAGAGTCTGTGATTGTGACTCATGTTTATCGTGACTGTTCTGTGGTGTTTGTGCGGTTGCATACTTGGGTAGACTTGGTAATTCTGGATATGGCTGATTTTGATATTATCTTGGGTATGGCCTGGCTATCTCCTTATCATGCTGTGTTGAACTATAACACCAAGACTGTGGCTCTAAAGATTCTGGGTAAGGATAGTTTAGAGTGGGAAGGTGTGTACAGGCCTAAGCCAGTAAGATAATATCATTTGTTCGGGATAGGAAGCTAGTTGGGAGGGGGTGTCTAGCCTTCTTGGATCATCTCCGGGATTATAGTGTGGAGTCCCCGTCTATTGAGTCAGTTCCAGTGGTTTCTGAATTTTTAGAGGTGTTTCCAGTGGACTTGCCTTGTATGCCTCCGGACAGGGATATAGAATTTTGTATTGATTTGGAGCTAGACACTCGTCCCATTTCCATTCCTCCGTATCATATGGCTCCGGTAGAGTTAAAGGAATTTAAGACTCAGCTGTAGGAACTCCTAGATAAGGGATTTATACGTCCCAGTGCTTCGCCTTGGGGTGCTCCAGTTTTATTTGTAAAGAAGAAGGATGGTAGTATGCGGATGTGCATAGATTATAGGCAGTTGAACAAGGTGACCATCCGGAATAAGTACCCTCTACCTCGTATAGATGATTTGCTTGACCAGCTTCAGGGTGCATCGGTATTTTCGAAAATCTACTTGCGGTCGGGGTACCATCGGTTAAAGATTAGGCCTGAGGACATTCCGAAAACTACTTTTCGGACTCGGTATGGGCATTACGAGTTTCTAGTAATGTCATTTGGTTTGACCAATGCGCCGACAGAATTCATGAGTTTGATGAATGGGGTGTTTTAGTCATAGTTGGATTCCTTCATTATCGTGTTCATCGATGATATTTTGATCTGCTCTAAGAGTAGGGAGGAGCATGCTAATCATCTTCGTATTGTGCTGGATATCTTGAGACACCAAAAGCTTTATGCAAAATTCACTAAGTATGAGTTTTGGTTGACTTCAATTGTATTCTTGGGGCATGTAGTGTCAGAAAAGGGGGTGATCGTAGATCCCCAGAAAATTGAAGCAGTCAAGAGTTGGGCCCGGCCTAGCTTGGTGACAGAGGTGAGGAGTTTTGTTGGACTCATAGGATACTACAGGAGGTTTGTAAAGGGTTTTGCGTCTATTGCTACGCACCTAACCAGGCTGACACAGAAAGATGTACCATTCGTGTGGTCTGACAAGTGCGAGGAGAGCTTTCAAAAGCTCAAGACACTTTTGACCACGACTCCTATATTGTCCTTGACGGTTGAAGATAAAGACTTTATTATTTACTATGATGCTTCACATTCTGGTTTGGGTGCTGTGTTGATGCAGGATAGGAATGTGATAGCTTATGCATCCATGAAGTTGAAGGTGCATGAGAGGAATTACCCGACTCACGACTTAGAGTTGGCAGCGGTGAATTTTGCACTAAAGATTTGAAGACACTACCTTTATGGTTTCAAGTGTGAGGTATTCACAGATCATCGCAGTCTATAGCACGTATTCACTCAAAGGGATTTGAATTTGAGGCAGAGAAGGTGGATGGAGATATTGAAGGACTATGATGTGACCATTCAGTACCATCCGGGTAAGGCTAATATGGTGGCAGACGCATTAAGCCGGAAAACAGTTAGCATAGGTAGTTTGGCTTGTTTAGAGGTGTCCAAACGACCACTAGCTAAGGAAATTCGGGCTTTGAAGGCCAAGTTCATGCACTTGGTTGTTTCAGATCAAGGTGGGTTGTTGGCCAGCATTGAGGTCAAAGCCACCTTCATAGAGGAAATAAAGGCCAAACAGTTTTAGGATTCAAAACTGAGTAAGCTACGAGGCAAGGTAATATCCGAGGAGTCCCGAGATGTCATGTTAGACTCTGGTGAAGTATTGCATTTCAGGGAAAGGATAGCCATGGATTTCGTGATAGGTCTTCCTAAGACATTGGGGAAGTATGACTCAATTTGGGTCATTGTTGACAGGCTGACCAAGTCCGCTCATTTCATTCCGGTCATGGTAGATTATAATTCGCAGCAATTGGCTAAGATCTACGTGAAGGAGATTATGAGATTGCATGGGGTGCCACTGTCCATCATGTCAGATAGGGGTACACAGTTTACTTCTAAGTTCTGGGGCAAGTTACATGAAGAGTTGGGTACACAACTCACTTTTATCATAGCCTTCCATCCTCAGACTGATGGTCAGCCAGAGAGGATGATCCAGGTATTGGAGGACATGTTGAGAGTATGTGTGATGGACTTCGGGGGCCATTGGGACCAGTTTCTACCATTGTGCGAATTCTCGTACAACAACAGTTACCACTCCAGTATTGACATGGCACCGTTCGAGGCATTGTATGGGAGGAACTGTAGATCACCAGTTGGGTGGTTTGAGAAAGGCGATGTAAACCCTATGGGCATGGACTTAGTAAAGGAAGCTCAAGAAAAGGTAAGGGGCATTTAGACCAAGTTGCTAGCTGCCCAAAGCATGCAGAAGGAGTATGCAGATCGCAAGGTCCGGGACATGGAATTTTAGGTTGGTGAACAGGTATTGTTGAAAGTGTCACCAATGAAAGGGGTCATGCGGAGAAGGGCAAGCTTAGCCCTCGGTTCATCAGTCCATTTGAGGTTCTTGAAATTGTGGGGCTAGTGGCTTACAAGTTAGCACTGCCACCTAGTTTGTCGGGTGTCCATCCAGTATTCCATGTATCCATGCTTAAGAGATACCATGGGAATGGGGATTACATCATCAAGTGGGATGAGGTACTTTTCGATAAGGACCTTCGTTATGAAGAGGAACCAGTTTTGATTCTTGCTTGGGATATCCGGAGGTTGAGGACAAAGGTGATTGATATGGTGAAGGTTCAGTGGAAGCATCATATGGTTGAGGAAGCCACTTGGGAAACCGAGAAGTACATGCTGGACAAGTACCCTCAATTGTTTGAGGATTCAGGTACTACACTTCCCTTCTTTTATTTTTGTAATTTCGGGTTTGATAATTTGGGGATAAACGATGGGTAAATTGGTATCTGTTGTAACGACCGGATCCGTCATTACGGGTAGTCCAATCGTGCCAAGTTTTAGAGTTTAAAAACTCCAGGTTTGGGAGTTTGAAATTCTGGGCTAGGCTAGCCTCAGCCGATTTTAGAGCGAGGTGGAGTCTAGGGAAATCCGGGTAAGGAATGGATTAGGTGTCTTGGTTTGAGCTAGTTTCCCACGTAGCCAAGACATAAAGGAGTCCGGGGTACTTTTCAAAATTGAATTTGGGTAAGTAAAACTCTCAGAATCGCGTTTGATGTGAAGGGGTCATTTTGGGTCATCGAGGAAAGCAAGTGTGTTGTAAAATAGCCAAATCTGGGAGATTTCCAGATATTATGTCCGTGACGAGTGCAACGATCCACCGTAGCGACCTCCGCTATAGCGGTGGTCAAGGCGGTCAACGCTGCTTAAGACCGCTATAGTGTAAGTTGTCCACTATAGCGGGACCGCTATAGTGGAGCGGGGACCGCTATAGAGGGCCGATGGGATTTTAATGCAGAAACATTCCTGTCACGACCCGATTTCTCGGTCATGATGGCAACTACAACCCTCCAGTAGGTGAACCAATTTCCGTAGCCCAGGACAGTTAGTAATGGGCTACTATCTAACAAATAAGTGGAAGAATAGTTTAATAAGCAAAAGTAAGAGAGTAAGATGAGGAGAATAGATAACAGGAGTATATATATATACATATGCGGAAACTAAACCAAACCCCAAGACCTGGTATCATAGTATACAACCAAAACTACATACACGGATTGCAAATGATCCAAAACAATATATACAGATATCTCTGAATGGAATAGAGTACATAAAGCAAAAGATAAACTAAAGCTAAGCTCCAATCGCCAAGAGCTCACCCTCAGTCTGAAGTAGTCCCCAACAGATCTCCAAGCACGAATCACAGCAATCTAACAGCGATGGCCCACGCTAGGATCTTCACCCAAATATGCAGGGGGGTAGGGTGAGCACCAAATGCGAAGCATAAGGTACCCAGTAGATATCATAGGCCGACTGGGCACATATAAGATAAAAGCGTAGTAACAGACAGAATAGAAGCAAGTAGTCACAGAAATCAACGAAAGGTACACAGGAACTAGCCTAGAGGGAAATCAACAGAACCACATGTGAGGCCAGTAAGCAGAATATACACACCATAGGCACAGGTGAAATTAAGAAATAACGCACCTGGGGTCCTTGCAATAACAGTGTATACATAATAAGTTTACAAAATGGACGGTATACCGGTAACCTCAAGTGTAAGAAGAGGGAAAGAGTAATGATAGGCATGCTCAGAGACATGAATCAAACTCAACTAATCATATCAATCTCAATCCAGAAACTAACAGTTTAGCAGTAACCAATTTCATTCTTAACCGTAACAGGGAATAATTCTGTAAGTAAATAACAAGAGTCTACCTACAGTCCCCCGGCCGCCTATACAACTGAGAAACACAAACAAGTGAAAACAAACCCTCCGGCATCCCATACTACCGGAGCGTACAATCAACAAACAACAAACAAGGGTGGAGCCTCAAACAATGAATGATATGATGCATGAAGATCTCAAGTGAAATGGTATCTCTTTATGTACCTCCTCTGGTGCCGATCAAGCCCAGCAGGTAGGTTCCATGGAAGGACACTGCCCATATACCTCTACTCCACCGTATACCCTTCCTCCGGCACACGCAGCCCATAACCCCAGGCCCGGATGGCAAGGTCCATGGAGGTCCCTGACCCCATACTAAAACTCAGTATCAAAACATGTCGTACGAAAGCAAGTCCGGGTTCAAGATAGAGACCCAGTATCGAATATGCATGCCCAGACCCTGTCCAGGACTAAAGTAGTAGGAAAATATCTCAAAAACCCCTCCAAGGGTGCCCGGGCATAACCGGGTCTAAATAGTAGAAAGTCATCTCAGGTGCTCAGTTCGTCCGAGGCTAAAAATTATCTCAAGTAGCAAGAAAACTCAACTAGCACCCCGGCCCTACCGAGTCTAGCGTTAATCATAAAACTGATGATTTAAATCATAATTTTACTTTCTTTTACCCAAGAATATTCACAAGTTAAATCAAATCATTTCCAATTTATTCCCATAAAAAAAATAGGCCCCCGGGGCCATGCAAGGTTTAGAAAATAGTGTCAGTAGGCCCGAAGCCAAAACCATAGTAAAACATGGCAAAACCTCTTTATATGCATGGAAATGATATGATCAAGCACAATAGCTGCCCAACAGCTCACAATCAACCTATCGACCCTGCAAAGGCCCACAGCTACTCAGCAAGCATAACCAGCCTAGAAGGATAATTCTATGCCCGGGACTCGCGGACATTCCCAAAATCCCACCTTCTATGTTCCAGAGTCAACAAGGCCTCACAGGACCACAAGGGTAAATAAAATATATCGGCAAGTACTACAAACAACGGAGGAACAAAAGTAGGCGGACATGAATAAAGCGGTCAAGGTCTGTTGTACCGACCTAATAAACCCAACCCAAGGATGCCCATTAATACAATTTTATCCTATATATGCGGAGTCTAGGAAAAATAAACCGTAACCTACCTGTCGTCCGATGACAAGCTCGAACCTCTCCGAAAAGAAGCTCCGAAACGAAATCAAACTTGAACTCGGGCTTGAATAATTTGACGTAGATAATCGATTTTCTTTTGTTGACCGAATATTGCGTCAAAATAATTTTCCCTCAAAAATCTTTATTAGCGCATAGGGAATTAATCGTGCACAATTATGATCAGTGAAAATTACATTCCAAAGAAGTAATATGTATGTTGGCAGCAATTAACATTGCAAATTGTTGAAGTCAACATAAGTGTAATATGCTGCCAACTTAATTAATCCACATTCTACACAGCATGCAATAACATGCTAAAAGGGACAAGTGGCAGCACACCAAGCTTGTTGTCCATTCCCTTCACCTCCACGTGGTAGTGGAGGTGGCTACACTTAATTTATTTTTATCTCATTATGCATATATTCGGTATTGCATAGGTTCGTGGTAAAATAAATATAACTTTTTGAATATACAATAATTAATAGAAAATTATTTCAAATAAAACCTACTATATTATAATAATAATTTTCAATATAACTAAATTTACTATCTCCGTTAAAATATTACAATGTATACAAACCTTATAAAATAAGTACATACACAATTATATCATAATAAAAGTATTTTTCATAGACCTTTAAAATACTTTAAAAAGGTAATAAAAAAATATCACTTTAAAATAAAATATTTTCAAATATACGCGATGCTAATAAAATTCTTAAATTTAGGTTCGCAATTCACCATCGCACGATTTTGATACTCAGGAACTCTCTTGGAATCCTCCCTTATGTTTTTTCACTGTTTCAGAACTGAAATGGCATTTTAAAACGTGAAGTTGAGGCTTTAAATCGATTTTGACCCGACCCGGTTCGCAACCCGGTTTGCGACCCAGTTTCTGCCAGACAGTCCGCGGTAAAACAGTCATAACTTTTTACTCCGAGATCAGTTAGATGTGAGGTTGTGTGCGTTGGAAACTAGACTCGTAGACCTTCGATTTGGTATTTCGGGGGACTTCTAACTCTTTATATATTGAGAGAAAAGCTCTGAGACATTTTACCCAAAGTTCAGAAAATTTATTAAAGAACTTACGATAACTTTTGCCGACTTGCTTGACTTCAAAACTTATCATACGACCAAACAAATGGACCCGGCACCAAAATACCAGTCCCGACAAGCATTAAATGACTTGGGGCCACTAAAAACAAGCTCTAACGGTACAAGGGAAACGTATACGTGGAAATATCCGGAAGGGTCATTACATCATCCACTACTAAAAAGGACTTTCTTCCTCGAAAGTCAAGGTCAAGGGGGTACCTGAAGGCTCAAACAACTGCGAATACTGAGCCCGCATATATCTCTCGGTCTCCCAGGTAGCCTCCTCGATTGGACGGTGCCTCCACTGAACCTTAACAACCGGGATCTCTCGAGACCTCAATCTCCTGACATCTCTGGCCAAAATAGTTGTCGGCTCCTCAACAAAGGCTAAACCCTCCCTCAACTGAACTGAATCCCACTGCAACACATGAGACTCATCTGGGACATACCGACGCAACATCGAAACATGAAATACAGGATGTATAGCTGAAAACATCGGAGGCAAGGCTAACTGATAGGCAACGCTACCAACCCTCTGAAGAATCTCAAACGGCCCAATGTACTTGGGGCTAAGCTTGCCCCGCCTACCAAATCTCATCACGCCCTTCATGGGCGATACACGGAGAAACACCAAGTCACCGACACTAAACTCCAAGGAACGAAGCCTACGATCAGCATAACTCTTCTGCCTGCTCTGAGCTGCCCGAAGTCTGTCCTGAATCACTCGGACTCGGTCTAAGGAATCTCGAAGCAAATCTGTGCCCTGTGGCCCAGCACTAAAACCATCAAACCAACCTACCGGTGATCTGCAACGTCTGCCATACAAAGCCTCAAAAGGTGCCATGCCGATACTCGAATGGAAGCTATTATTATAAGCAAACTCTGCCAAAGGAACAAACTGATCCCAAGAACCTCCAAAGTCAAGAACACAGGCTCGAAGCATGTCCTCCACAATCTGAATGGTCCTCTCGGACTGGCCATCTGTCTGAGGTGGGAAAAGCGGTACTAGATGAACCTCTGTACCCAAATCTCGCTGAATAGCCCTCCAGAACCTGAGATGTGAATGAGTGCCGCGGTCTGAAATGATTGAAGCTGGGACCCCGGCAATCCGAAAACCAATCTCACAAAGGTAGATCTGAGCTAAACCTCTCTTGCCCATAAGAAGTCTGAACGGCAAGAAATGCTGCTGACTTAGTCAGCCTATCAACAATCACCCATATGGAATCAAACCCACGAGAAGTAAGAGGCAAACCAACAACGAAGTCCATAGTAATCCCTTCCCACTTCAACTCAGGAATGGGAAGTCGTTGCATCAAACCACCAGGTCTCATGTGCTCGAACTTAACCTGCTGACAGTTCAAGCATCGAGATACAAACTCCGCTATATCCCGCTTCATACCACTCCACCAGTAAAGCTGTCTCAAGTCTCTATACATCTTTGCTGTGCCAGGGTGAATGGAGTATCTAGTACAATGTGCCTCATGAAGTATCAACTGAATCAAATCACTAATCCTCGGAACACAAAGGCGACTATCAACCTCAGAACCCCATCTAAATCTAGAGTAGCCCGACTGGTCTCACCCTGATAAACCCGATCACGAAGGTCACACAACTGCTGATCCTCAAACTGACGGCTCTGAATCTGATCAATCAAAGTAGAATGAACCTCAACACTGGCGAGAACTCTGCTAGGATCCGACAAGTCTAGCCTAACTAAACGGTTAGCCAAGGACTGGATGTCCAAGGCCAACGGTCGCTCTGAAA
>QJPP01002283.1:0-33343 GCA_003996215.1 Jaltomata sinuosa
CCCTTCCCCGAGCCTACATTACAAGCTTAGAAAAACCCTATGAGATCTCCGACCGATTATTTTTGAGCTAGCGGAGAATGAAAATAAGGGTAAGCCTATGGTTTGTCACTCCCCGAGGTTACCCCTTAGACGTAACACGGGACTTGGGACCACAAGGATCCCAAGCAAACCCTTGGTCATAACATTCTCAAGCATAACAAAAGATAAGTGGAAGCATAATAGATAAATCTGGAATCTTATACATAGGTAATCAAGTCAAATGGAAATATAGAATCCAGAAAGAGACTCGAACACTGTCTATGTCTGAAAAGCCTCTACATGATATAAGGAGTTGCTAGGACAAGACCCTAGCTAACTCAAAGTACGGAAATGAAAAAGCTAACAAAATAAGAACATAACTAGCCCTCGGCCTAAGAGGACTCACCAACAGCTGACTGGGGAAGTGGCCTGGGGACTCTAGCCACGAATCTGAGAAGGAACACCTGAATCTGCATCATCAAAGGATACATCGCAAAATATGCGTCAGTACTATGGAATGTACTGAGTATGAGAGCGATGCATGAATCATGATAAAATAGTTTAAAAACATACTTAAGAATAAACTTGTTACTTAAGGAAGGACCATAAATGAATATCAAGGTATAAAACATAAAACTTGAAATAAAGCTTAAGTTTCATAGTATATAATCATATAACTTCATAGCTTGAAAATAAACATGTGGGAGTTTCTCTTAACTGACATTAAACCATGCTGAGCTATATGGAGTTCAGTGTCTTGCACCCACACTGAAAGAGTTGTCCTAACCGACCAAGGTTAGAACAATTTCATACCAGGATCCTGTCATAATAAGCCTCAACACGGGCAACCTACGGTGGCAACGTAGTTTTGGACTTGGGCTATCTGAACCCTCGTCTCTCGCTGCTAAATACTACTCTCAAAATATAATAATAACAGGAGCTCATATACAAGTGACATATCTAATGCCAAACTTGTTCATACATGTTCATGACTTGTTCATACTTATTCATACCCCGGATCGTCATACTACTCATGAGTTTTAGTTTAGAAAGTGGCTCATGAGCATTGATGGAACATCGGGTGTCTTGCCTTGCATCATACTTCATAACATGGAAAACTTACATACTTCATGACTTGTAAAATTTGCATGACTCTAGTTCAATTTCATAAAACATATACTTTCATAGAACATAGGAACTAGGCATGCATATTCTTGAAAATCCATAATGAACATGCTATGAAAGTCCAATTTGCTTAAATCAACTTCATGCATGTTGAAATTTCCATGGTTAAACCTCAATTCATGAAATAAGAGTTAACATGTAAAAACTCATGTAAAATCATGCAATTTAATAGTAATTTCATATTCAAATCACGAGAGGATCATATTTAGCAAAACCCGTAAGAATTCGATAAGAACCCTAATTTAAAAATCATGAAATCAAAATTTGAATTTGGGGTTTTGGGCACAAGGTTGAAAGAAACCCATTGTTGAATACCCATACTTTGATTGAAGCTAACCCACTTGAATTGAAAAGACTTAAGAGACTTGAACTTGGAGTTTGAGTCTTGGAGCTTGAAACCCTAACTTGAAGCTTGAGAGGATGGAACTCCTTTTCTTCTTTTGAAATTTGATAGAAAGAATGGGAGAGAACTTAGGTCAAGTGAGAATAAAAACCCTCCTAAATAGGTTTAAAATGACTTAGTATAGGAGTTAAAAGAGTGAGAAATTACCAAAATACCCCTGGGAAAAGGATCTGAAAAACTGCTAAAAATTTCATCACAGGCTTCTACAGACATGAATCACGACTCATGGAATGAATCACGGTTCGTGGAAAGGGTTCGTGGTTCCTGGGCAAAGTTTTTGGCCTCTGGACTGATTTTCACGAGTTGGTTTCATGACCCGTGGAAACTTCCATGACTCGTGGAACCTCCTCGTGGTTATCAGGCCACTTTCAAGCTTCTGGACAGCTTCCACGAGTTGGTTTCACGACCCGTGGAAACTTCCATGACTCGTGGAATCTCCTCGTGGTTGCTGTCTGTCATTTTGATAGACATACACCCTATAGTAAAACACTGATATCTTTTTACTATGGACTTGTATTAAGGCAGGGTCAGTGGCGTTGGAAATAAGATTCAAAGACCTTTAATTTGGTGGGTACTAGGCCATCTAACTCTTTATATTTTAGGAGTTATGATTGTCTGAAATTGACACTTGAAAAATCTAACACTAAAACTCAATCGGTAAGGAAGCTTTCAACTCAACTTTGAGCTAGAGGTTCTTTATGACCCTAATTCATATCTAATACACCTTTGAAACTTCAGAATAAGTCTTAATACTTAGATACATAGAAAATTTATCTAGTTTGGGTCTAACAACACATGAAGAATGGTTCAGATTTGGCTTAGAATTTCTGGGGTGTTACAATATCTCTCCCTTGGGATCATTCGTCCTCGAATGAAGACTTCTAAGTTGAGAGTGGAGTGTGAAAGGGTTGAAATCCCATCAACTGAGTTTTAAAAGCTAAAGTATTTACTTGATAGCTGATCTCTGACTGAATTATAAGCTGAGCTAAATTCATGAGGCATGTAAGCATATTGAGGGCATGAGAACAACTGATAGTGTATGAGACTGAATGGCTAACATAATAACTGATCTAGATTAAGAGTAGTGTCTCAGCTGAATCTCATAAGGAACGAGCGCATTCTTAGAAATCATAGATAACTAAAAAGAACGTCAAACTGAGAGGGGTAACTATACAAGGAAACCATTCTTCTTTAATACCTTGGACTAAACTGAATGTAAGGCCTTCTAACCTTAGGAATGATTATTGATAGGTCTGAACTGATCTGATATGAGGAGTCTAGTATTCTTGCAAGCTGAAGTTACTGGACCTAAGATATGGGCACCCTGGGTTAGGACTGAGAAAAGGCTATTCTTGCCTTAATCACTACGGTTGACAACTCCTAAGCTTAGAAACACCTTTCGACTACACTAACTCCTCTGAATACTAAGGTCTGAGTCTAACTACCTACTTTCACTATGTTCAAGCCTATCTTGACTAAATCTCTTACATCCAGAATTACCTCCTAAGATGATATTTCTCCTTATCACGAAAATCAACTAAGCTTGAGCTCTAATCAATGGGTCACTAGGCACACAAGGCAAAAGCCCATGTGTATTTCATCATGACTTTTAAGCCTATCACTATGATCATACTATGGTTTGTAGCTCATACTATCCACGACTTCTCCTCTTTTCCTAGCATATCTAGGAGCTGTAACTTGAAGAACTTCTACAAAGAGACATACCAAAATTTCTTATCTAACTATTTCACATAAATAATCCGCACCTAACTTTTCTTCCACGCTTACAACCTACTACTTCACATCTAGGCTACTACTTAGCTTCCTCTACTAACAACTATGACAACACAAGCCAAGAACACTGAGAGAATAGAGTGGGAGCATGACCATCACGAATGAAGGAATACTGATCGATCTTGACTTATACTTAGTTTGATCTAGCCACCCAAGGTGGGGTTTGAGAAGTCAAGTGAAAAGGGCATGAGTGTCTCACATCCTGGACACACAAAGCATGGTTAGAGTAAGGATATCACAAGCATGAATTATTAGAGAAATCTGGTATGAGCATATATATGATGTAGCATGATTTCATTAGCCATTAAGGCATATCTTGAGAACTGAGTATGTAGACTGAGCATAGTGTGCGACATAAGCTTTCATATACATCAACCCTCAGGGCATAAAGCTGGGATTTATAGAATCACAGAGTAAGAGTAGGATCATTTTCTGAAGTAATCACTTATCATTCTAGACTCTGAACATGAGAGTGAATCTGAAGTAGGACCATGGCGCTGACACACAAGGCATGAAAAAGGTATCACAATGGCAGAAGTATACTTAGGATGCTAGGATGTAAATAAGCTTTTGCCTCCCCTCTTGACTTTGTTCTAACACCCACAAGCATCGCTACCTGAGCCTCCAAAATCTGATTGACCCTACATTCCACCAACCTCTCAAGGGAACTATGATCGTTTTACCCTAACAGAACATACACTACTCAAGGATCTAGCACTAATACCCACTTAATTCTATAGTTAAAGACTCTCCTTCTCCAAAAAATTTCTAGGGCTCAACCCTCCTATCCCCACTTAGTTCTAGGTCAAGACAACTCACAACCAAACAAGAGTAGGGTCCGGGGACTATGGATGCATAAAGGAAGAAAATCTAGTGACGTACTTGATTCAACTTGTGGAGGAATACTCTGACCCGACTGTCTAGGCAATGAAAGGAATTGGCTTTGGAGCCGAACACCAGTGTTACTCTGCTTAGCTGAGGGGAAAACCCTGATCCTATGGCCTAACTGACCATACCCAAAACACCTCCCTTTGCCAGCAAGACACTCACCTAGATGAAACTTACCGCATCTACTACAATGAGGGTACCCCAGGGTCTTCAGAGTCCTTTTATGACAAGAATGAGAAGCGAGTACAGGTGTGTTAACTGAAGATGGGGTTGGTCCGGATGACCTCTACTGAGAAGATGATTGGTTCCATGATCCGACCTTCTTGTTTTTCCTCTTACTCTTCTTTAGTTTCTCTTTCTCATTCAACTGAGTTATCATGGCTTGAGCCAACATGCAGATAGCTTCATGAAATTCTGCATTCGTAACCTCATGATCTGGAGTGGTTGGATTAGCACTTCTAATGGGGTTTCTTTGCGGAGACATTATCTGAAACGCGTATGGAATGGATTAGAAGGGGAAGTAGAGTCAACCCTATCACACGATATTGAAAACAAAGAAGTGAAGTTTTTCCTAAAATATCTCATAGCCTCCCCCTCATAAGTGTGGCACGCTTCACACCCATGAAAGAGATTCTACTCGATGCGGCTTTCAGACATCCTAGGACTCTTGAACCTAAGGTTTTGATACAAGGTTTTTCATGCCCCGAGGTTACCCCTAGACGTAACACGGGACATGGGACCACAAGGATCCCAAGCTAACCCTTGGTCATATCATTCTCAAGAATAACAAAAGATACGCAGAAGCATAATAGATAAATCTGAAATCTTATACATAGGTAATCAAGTCAAATGGAAATACAGAGTCCAGAAAGAGACTCGAACACTGTCTATGTCTGAAAAGCCTCTACCTGACATAAGGAGTTGCTAGGACAAGACCCTAGCTAACTCGAAGTACAGAAATGAAAAAGCTAACAAACTAAGAACATAACTAGCCCTTGGCCTAAGAGGACTCACCAACAACTGACTGGGGAAGTGGCCTGGGGACTCTAGCCACGAATCTGAGAAGGAACACCTGAATTTGCATCATCAAAGGATGCAGAGCAAAATATGCGTCAGTACTATGGAATGTACTGAGTATGAGAGCGATGCATGAATCATGATAAAACAGTTTAAAAACATACTTAAGAATGAACTTGTTACTTAAAGAAGGACCATAAATGAATATCAAGGTACAAAACATAAAACATGAAATAAAGCTTAAGTTTTATAGTATAGAATCATATAACTTTATAGCTTGAAAATAAACATGTGGGAGTTTCTCTTAACTGATATTAAACCATGCTGAGCTACATGGAGTTCAGTGTCTTACACCCACACTGAAAAAGTTGTCCTAACCGGTCAAGGTTAGAACCATTTCATACCAGGATCCTGTCATAATAAGCCTCAACACGGGCTACCTTTGGTGGCAACGTAGTTTTGGACTTGGGTTATCTGAACCCTCATCTCTCGGTGCTAAATACTACTCTCAAAACATAATAATAACATGAGCTCATATACATGTGACATATCTAATGCCAAACTTGTTCATACTTATTCATGACTTGTTCATACTTATTCATACCTCGGATCATCATACTACTCATGAGTTTTAGTTTAGAAAGTGGCTCATCAGCATTGATGGAACATTGGGTGTCTTGCCTTGCATCATACTTCATAACATGGAAAACTTGCATACTTCATGACTTGTAAAATTTGCATGACGCTAGTTCAGTTTCATAAAATATATACTTTCATAGAACATAGGAACTAGGCATTCATATGCTTGAAAATCCATAATGAACATGCTATGAAAGTCCAATTTGCCTAAATCAACTTCATGCATGTAGAAATTTCCATGGTTAAACCCATGTAAAATCATGCAATTTAACAGTAATTTCATATTCACATCATGAGAGAATCATATTCAGCAAAACCCATAAGAATTAGATAAGAACCCTAATTTGAAAATCATGAAATCAAAATTTGAATTAGGGTTTTTGGGCACAAGGGTGAAATAAACCCATTGTTGAATACCCACATACCTTGATTGAAGCTAACCCACTTGAATTGAAAAGACTTAGGAGACTTGAACTTGGAGTTTGAGTCTTGGAGCTTGAAACCCTAACTTGAAGCTTGAGAGGATGGAACTCCTTTTCTTCTTTTGAAATTTGATAGAAATAATGGGAGAGAAATTAGGTCAAGTGGGAATAAAAATCCTCCTAAATAGTCTTAAAATGACTTAGTATAGGAGTTAAAAGAGTAGAAAATTACCAAAATACCCCTGGGAAAAGGATCTGAAAAACTGCTAAAAATTTCATCACAGGCTTCTACGGACATGAATTACGACTCGTGGAATGGATCACAGTTCGTGGAAAGGGTTCGTGGTTCCTGGGCAAAGTTTTTGGCCTCTGGCCTGATTTTCACGAGTTGGTTTCACGACCCGTGGAAACTTCCACAACTCGTGGAACCTCCTCGTGGTTATCAAGCCACTTTCAAGCTTCTGTACAGTTTCCACGAGTTGGTTTCACGACCTGTGGAAACTTCCACGACTCGTGGAACCTCCTCGTGGTTGTTGTCTGTCATTTTGATAGACAGACACCCTGTAGTAAAACACTGATATCTTTTTATTATGGACTTGTATTAAGTCACGGTCAGTGGCGTTGGAAATAAGATTCAAAGACCTTTAATTTGGTGGGTACTAGGCTATCTAAATCTTTATATTTTAGGAGTTATGATTGTCTAAAATTGACACTTGAAAAATCTAACACTAAAACTCAATCGGTAAGGAAGCTGTCAACTCAACTTTGAGCTAGAGGTTCTTTATGACCCTAATTCATATCTAATACACCTTTGAAACTTCAGAATAACTCTTTAATACTTAGAATAATAGAAAATTTATCTAGTTTGGGTCTAACAACACATGAAGAATGGTTCAGATTTGGCTTAGAATTTCTGGGGTGTTACATGGTTGATATTTGTTGGTACTTGAAATTCCTTGTGAGTGTGAGTGTGAGTGTTTGTGTATTTGTCCCTTGTGATTGTTTTTGTACATATTGTGTTTTTAGGACTTTTATTCTTGTGAGGGCATACGAATTTGGATAGTTGGTGAAATTGATAAACTCCAAAAATAAGTCAAATGAGCATGTTTTAGTAAGCTAGTGGTTTGAGTTACTTCTTGAAAATTGGTTGTTGTCACTTGGTTGTTCTTATAGTCCCATTGCATCCTTAGCTTGTGTTTGAATAAAAAGAAATTGCTTAGATTAAGTTATCATGTGATTGACTAATCATTAGTACCAACCGAAGTCATGCTTGGTGCTTGAAGTGGATTCTCCTTGATTTGCAAGTATTGCCATTATGCATGTGCTTGTGTCCTTTGAAATTGAGCTTTGAGTTTCTTGGGGACAAGCAATAGTTTAAGTTTGGGGTTTTGATGAGTTGGTAATTTACCAACTTATTAAGCCTTTAAACTTACACTTTTGCTATCCTAATTGAGAGAAAATAGTGCATTTGACATAATATGCTTCTACTATACAGGTGTATGTGATTTAGAAGTGATCGGTGTGGAATCAGATGAAAACAAGTCAAAATGGAGAAATTCTGGAAATATGAGCAACCCAATGCGATTGCACTGGACTGGCGCCATTAGCGCTGAAGGAAGTGGAAAAGCTTGTGTGCAATCATGCTAGGACAGTGCGATAGCACTGTAAAGAGAAGTGGTCAATGCCAGTCAAATACACGTGTGCGATCGTGCCTAAGCTGCGCGATTGCGCTGACCAGTGAAAACCCCTTGAGCGCGATAGCGCTAGCTTAGCGCGATGGCACTTCACTGCGCCTGGGCATGAAATTGGGCAGAAATGATATTTCATCCTTGTGGGAACCTCAATCCATACAAAGGACTTCTCAGCCGTTTTGGAAAGCATCTTTGGAAAATTTCACAACTCTTGACAAGCTTGGAGAGCAAGTTCATCACCCTACACCATAGGAGTAAAGATTTTGATGATTTGTATTGTAAAATTCATAGTTTCCATTCTTCAACTCTTGTTCTTAATTGCTAATTTGTAGGTGTAATTGTTGAACTGAGATTTGGGGTTTTGTATTAGAGATACTAATAAATTTGGGTATTTAATTCTTATCTTGTGCTTTCTCTTGATTAGTTAAGTGGGTCTATTGAATCTTCCATGCTTGAATCTTATAGTTGATGGTTGCAAATATTTACTTAGATTTCTAATTGTGTTCTTGCTTGAAAGAGGAGTTCCTCAATCTGGGAAGGTTTAATAGTGGAGATTTGGGGTTTCCACTCTAGATCAAGGTTAGAGATATTTTGATTGTTGGAAACTCCCATCTAAGAGTTGGGGTTAGAAATAGCCCAACTTACCCAAGTTAATTTGTTGGTTATTGCTCACTCATGATGATTTGAGATAATCCATGAGGTTAATTGCTTGATTGGTCGAAAGATAATTAAGTTGAGGATAATGAATTTTTGATAATGCTCAAACGTACTCTCCTAGGAGGAGGTATCGGCGATCATTAAGCATAACACATTTATATTTCTGATGAGAGTCGGGGTCGATCCCATAGAGAACAATATAATCACGATTGAGCTAATAAAGAATCTGAGCAACTTAATGAAGTTCAAAGAGCAAAAAGAAAAGATATCGATAGGGGGTTTTCGAACTAAAGAAAAATAAAGAAAATTAATTACAAGATAGGTTGATCAATGTCTTTACCTTGCTTTGGCCAAGCAAGGACAACAAGGGAGACTTGGGAATGAGAATTCAATTCACAAGACTTGCACCCAATTAATACATGGGTAGTCTTGGTTAAAGGTATGCTTAATTGTCTTTCGACAAATCAAGCAATTAACCTCATGGATTCTCTCGAATCACCACTAGTGAGAAATAATCAATAAATTAACTTGGGTAAGTTGGGCTATTTCTAACCCCAACTCTTAGATGGGAGTTTCCAACAACCAAACTATCTCTAGCCTTGATCTAGAGTGGAAACCCCAAATCTCCACTATAAAACCTTCCCGAATTGAGGAACTCCTCTTTCAAGCAAGAACACAATTAGAAAGCTAAGTAAATGTTTGCAACCATCAACTATAAGATTCAAGCATGGAAGATTCAATAGACCCACTTAATTAATCAAGAGAAAGCACAAGATAAGAATAAATACCCAAATTTAGTATTATCTCTAATACAAAACCCCAAATCTCAATTCAACAATTACACCTATAAATTATCAATTAAGAACAAGAGTTGAAGAATCGAAACTAAGAATTTTACAATAGAAATCATCCAAATTTTCACTCCTATGGTGTAGGGTGATGAACTTGCTCTCCAAACTTGTCAAGAGTTGTGAAATTTTCCAAAGATGCTTTCCAAATCGGCTGAGAAGTCCTTTGTATGGATTGAGGTTTCCACAAGGGTGAAATGTCATTTCTTCCCAGTTTCAAGCTCAGGCACAGTGAAGTGCCATCGCCCTAACTAGCGCTATCACGCTTAAGGGGTTTTCACTGGTCAGCACAATCACACAGTTTAGGCGCGATCGCCTACGTGTCTTTGACTGGCATTGACCACTTCTCTCTGCAGTGCTATCGTTCCATCCCAGCATGATCGCGCATAAACTTATCCTCTTCCTTCAGCGCTAATGGCGCCAGTCCAGTGCGATCGCGCTGTGTTGCTAAGATTTCTAGAATTTCTCCATTTTGACTTGTTTTCATCCAATTCTGCACCGATCACTTCTAAATCATATACACTTGTATAGTAGAAGTAAATCGTGTCAAATGCACAATTTTCTCTCAATTAGGATAGCAAAAGTGTAAGTTTAAAGGCTTAATAAGTTGGTAAATTACCAACTCATAAAACCCCCAAACTTGAACTATTGCTTGTCCTCAAGCAACTCAAAGCTAAATTTCAAAGGACCCAAGCACATGCACAATGACAATACTTACAAATCAAGGAGAATCTACTTCAAGCACCAAGCATGACTTTGGTTGGTACTAATGATTAGTCAATCACATGATAACTTAATCTAAGCAATTCCCCTTTATTCAAACACAAGCTAAGGATGCAATGGGACTATAAGAACAACCAAGTGACAACAACCAATTTTCAAGAAGTGACTCAAAGCACTAGCTTACCGAAACATGCTCATTTGACTTAATTTTGGAGTTTATCAATTTCACCAACTATCCTAATTCGTATGCCCTTACAAGATTGAAAGTCCCAAAAACACAATATGTACAAAAACAATCACAACGGACAAATACACAAACACAAACACTGACACTCACAAGAAATTTCAAGTACCAACAAGTATCAACCATAGGCTTGCCCTTATTTTCATTTGCCGCTAGCTCAAAAACAATCGGTCAGAGATCTCATGGGGCTTTTCTAAGCTTGTAATGTAGGCTCGGAGAAGAGTAGGATACGCATTTGGATTTAAGTGACTACATCCTCCTAGAACTCCACAGAACTTTTTCAATTCGAAACCAAAGTCGTTTCTTTTCTATTTTCATTCAATACAACACACCATTTCACGCATTTCAATCGGGGCTCAAATTTATCATTTTATTCATCTTGAAGGATTCATTCTCTTTCTTTCCTTTCCTCTTTTCCTTTCTTCTTTGCTTTCTTTTTCACATTCTTCCTTCTTTTTGAAAATTCTTTTTTGGCAATAAACCTAGATAAAATCATTTAGCACTCCTCCAAGGTACCTTTAATCAACCCCCAAACTTAGGCTTTTAGCCTCAATTTCACACTTGTAGAATTCAAGCAGGGACGAGTTTGAGAGAGGGATTCATGTTCAAAATGGTTCAAGGCTTGTATCGAGGTTTCCAAAGAAAAGGTATTAGGCTCAAAAGGGTGACTAATGATAAAATTTGAGTGCAATGGTGGACTTTAAGGCTAAGTAGACTTCAACAATCACAAAGAAGACCTAAGATCATGTCTCCAACCAACGCAATTGAGACTAACATTAAAATATGAAGATTTAGTTTTCGTATAAGTTCTTACTAGTGTTAACTTCAAATGATCACTCCTACTAAAATATGAAGAGTTATATGGTTCAATACCCACCAACTTAAAGGTTTTTGATTCTTCTTTCCAATTCCACCGACCACTTGCTAATCTGAGTCTGGACTAAAAAGTTATGATCATTTTACTAGAGTGTGTTAGTTTGCCTGTGCCTTTCCCCACATTATTTAAACAGCCAAAAAGGATTATTTCTAAGAGAAACATTGACAGTCTCTCCCAATTCTTTTCTCCAACTCTCAAGCACCTAGGGCTTCAAGCAACAAAGCATAGAACTCAAGCAAGGTTTTTCCCAAGATTCTTCCATCAGATTTTTTCTCCTTCTCAGGTACGTAAGATTTTAGTGATGGATTCATTTCATCCTCATGTCCAAGTACTTTTGAAATATATAAAAATTATGATTCAAAGCTAGGGTTCATGCCCAAATTACTAAAGTTGGTTTCTTTACATGTTTTACTTGATTTCCTATGAAATGGTTTCTCTATGATCTAATGATCTCTACACTAAACTCTTAATATGCATTGAAACACATGATTTAAGTTTTTTTTTTATGATTTATGAACTCTATTTTTAGAATCTATAAAGCTTTGCATATCTTAAGCAATTTTCCCATGATTTATGCTACAATCATGATTTAGAAGATATGTTTTAGATACAATATTTTCAGCATATGATTCATGACATGACATGGAGATCAGTCTTAAAACATTATAGTTTACAGACCTATTAAGTACAAACTCAAACCTATTATTCAGTTTCTATTATATGAGTAACTAGTATATTTTGGGAGTAGTATTTAGTATCGAGAGGATAAGGTATAGAACATCCCTCCCCCACATGGGCTAGACGTTGGAGTCCATGTTTGATCTCATGGTTTATGTCGGTTGTAAGAAACACTCCAAATTAGAAAAACTAAATTATTTTCAAGAAAAAATATTTTGTTATAATGTTTTCAGTTTAAGATACGTTCTGTTTACAATGTTTTTCTTTAGGATTATCGTTAAGATTTTGCAGTTCAATTCATGTTTCTCATTTTTCAGCTACCTAACTATTTAGATTCAAATATGCATACTTTTAGCTACTCAGTCTTCGATTTCAAGTAAAGCTTTTAAATTATGAACTATGGCCTTAGACCACTTATTTACTATATATATGTTTTATGAATGATTTATGATTTTTTTTAAGTATTTCTCAGTCTTAGTTACCTTGCTACCATATTTTAGTAATAGTTATGTGTATTTGTAGTAAATAGTTATTTGCAAGTTAATTTGTCGATTGTATTTAATTAATGAGAAGAAACTAGGATTGTCTTCCCTATGATTGCATAACTTAGTAGGTATACACAACTAGTGATCTATTCTGGTGACATGCATGAAAAACTAACGATATATTAATGGTTCAACTAAAGTCCGCTTAGCCCATTCAAAAGAATTTCACTTGATCTCCGATCGGTCTCATAAGTGTGTAATTACTATGTTTTGTTAATTGTTTCAAATTGATTATTTTTGGTCTGTCTCAAATCATTAAATGAGGGTTGGTAGCCTCAAATCTCTATTGTTATACTCTTTTCCTAACCTTTTACCTCTTTGGTCTAGCAAAAAGGTTAATGGATAGTTCTAATGTTGCCCACCGCTAAAATGCAATCAAAATGAAAAGATTAACATTACATGAAAATTCACCATTCAAGAATCACTAATTGTTTAACATATGTTTATTGCTTCATCATGGTTACCATGGCCATAGTTATGATGTTTATCTACTTATGCTTGAAAGAATCATAGAAAACTTCATAAGAAAAGTCTTACTCGTATAAACCATGAAGGGTTCAAGAATAATAGCCAAAATAATTCACAAGAATCAAGAACTATGAAAGAGCTTTGTATTAATTCTCAAAAGTCATGTAACAATGTCACAATAATCGATAACAGGTCAAATATCGTGCATAAAGTCTAAAAGAAACCCTAAGGAAAGTATTTATAGACATAAAATCCTATCCTAGGTCGACTAGGAAAACTTGGCCGCATCTGATTCCATGAGTTACTCCATGACCCATCATTTCATTCTATGGTTTGTGGTCTTCAAAGGTCAACCATCGACTATCAATTTCAAACTGGGAACTACAGGCTTCTATGGATGGAACCATGGCTCATTGATTCATTCTAAGGTTCATCGACTGAACCTTCGTCTGGGGACCCAGTTTTGCATCTTCTTAGGTCTTGGATCGATGAGTCACAGATTGGATCCATCATCTGGATTTATGGTCCGTCAAAGCATTCATGGAATTAAACTTTAGATTTTCACCCTTGCAGAACCTCAGTCGATGAGTCACAAGATGATCCATCATTTGCAATTAAGTGCAAAAAAATGAAAATACCACCCAAGATTTGGTGTTATAAGTACAAGAGCTTCTACAATACGATACAAGTCAGAAAACTAAAATTACAAGTCTGAATACAATACCATGTCTGATTACTAAATGATAGAATAAATAAAATACAGATAAAGATATGGGCTGTGGAATAGCCAAGCAGCTCACCCCAACTTCAAAATAATCCAAGCTTGGACTCAGGAAGCTCCACGAGATGCGCTAGTGTTCAGAACTAAATCTGCACTACAAAAGAGTGCAGCAAGTGTAGTATGAGTACGAAATCACGTGTACCCAGTATGTATCATTGACCGACAACAAAGAAGTATTGACAAGACCCATGTAAGAAATCATTCTCAAAGTTACAAGTCTACTCTATATTCTACAATCAAGTTTCACTAGAGCAGGGATAATCAATTGCCACAAAATATTCAACATCAGTTAAGCACATAATTAAGTAAGTATGGAGGATGTAATGCGATGAAATGCCATGTAATAAGATGATATGCCTCAAGTGCGCAGTAATCTCTCAATCGTATATACGCGATACTCCTCGGCAATACATCGAGAGTGCATAACCCATTGGGGACTCGCGAGGTCCATATACCAGCACGGCCGGTCTCTACGTGCTATCATAAATCAATCAATCTCCAGCATAGACAATCTCCACGTTCCTAACTCATATCATAGAAAAATCACAGCACGAACGATCTTCACGTGCTCGACCATTACTCACCCTCGAACTAAATGCCAATGCATGTGCATGATAAAATATCACTCAAATAGGGAATGGTGATGCATCTCATTTCAATTAAATGATTGGTAGTAAATATATTCACCTCGACTATCACAAATATACAGGTTAAATGAAGAACACAAACATACCAAAAAGCAACCAAGTCAATAATACATCAACTAATTCCCATATGCTTGGGATTCTCGAATTACATAGTAATAAACTTTCCCTTTTATAACATCGGTACTCGTACCAATGCCTGTCACACCACGGGAACGAGACCCCTATATTTTGCTCTTACCCATTTTCTATTTTAAAATTTTAATCTTTTATTAGCAAAACATCCTTCAATAAAGTCTAGAAAGTCTTAACATACCTTGAATGTCGAACACGTGTCACAACTCTCAAGACTTTGCCTTTCCCTTCCTCAAAACTTCAGAATGTTCCCAATCTATCAAATATGCATTATTCATAAATAGTAAGATAACTTGCTATAAATTCCTTCCACCTCCCAAACCAACAAAATAAATGAATAAACAAAAATACAATGCTACGGGGATATGCCAAATCCAACTCTTAAACCCAAACAATTCTCTAAACCTTAAAATCTACACTATGCCAATCCTCTGTAATCGTTTCCAATCATTACTCTCCTCAATTTCTACCCAAAAGCAACCCACGAGTGAACAAATTTCACGTTAGCAGCAACTACCAAATCCTACTTCAAATTACTTTTATTTTCCAAACACACTAATATAATAATATTAAATTTCCTACAGAACGTTGCCAATATTTCAATTGATCCATATCATGCTAATTATCCAATCATTAGCTTATTATTGCCCTATAACTAGCCTTATCCATTTGGCCATCATCACTCAATCATTGGCCACACTAACCCTTATCCCTCTGTTAACCAGTTGCACCAATTTTCATATGCAACTTAACCTTCTCTATTCAACTAATAAAATAATAATAATTATGTTCAAGTATCTTAGCAATTAATGTACGCGAGGAAGAAAGTCATAGCTTTGGTTAAATTTTCTCACCTGAAGGACTCGTGTTTTTCCTTATCGATGCATGGACTTTCTCTTCGTCCAGATTTTTGAGCCACAATTGACTTTGAGTTTTGAGTTATGACTCAAAATATTAAACTCATTCTCATATATGGGACAAGTGGTATAGGATATTAAATGAAGGTGGACTTGGCCCGTTAACCATTAATTAAAATAATTATCTAAATTGCCCATCAATCCAATAACCATAGTTAAGAGAATTGTTAAAAAAACCTATGTTAAATTGACTGAAAGAGTCTTTAATGGAAAAATAGTTCAAGTACTAAAAATGACCTAACGGGTCATTACATCATCTACCACTTGAATAAACGTTCGACCTTGAACGGTAGGGAATAGAATGTACCTGCATGCACAGAAAGCTGGGGATATCTAGTCCGCATGTCTGACTCGGTCTCCCAAGTATCTTCCTCAATTAGACGATGCTTTCATTGAACCTTTACTGAAGGAATTTCCTTCGACCTCAGCTTCCGAATTTTCCTATCCAAGATAGTTACCAGCTCTTCCTCAAATGTCAGATTCTGATCAAATAACACCGAATCCCACTGAATCACATGAGATCCATCTTGATGGTACTTCTTCAATATAGAAATATGAAACACAGGGTGAACACTGATAAACCGGGTGGCAATGCAAACTCGTAATCCACCTCACCAACACGCTGAACAATCTCAAAAGGACCAATACACCTCGGGGTCAACTTTTATTTTTTTCCAAATCTTATCACACCCTTCATGGGTGAAACCTTTAACAGAACCCGCTCTCCAACCATGAACTCTAGATCACGAACCTTTTGATCTGCATAACTCTTCTTCCTACTCTGATCCATGAGAAGTCTATCTTGAATCAAATTGACCTTATCCAAGGACTCCCACAACAAATTTGTGCCCCACGGCCTAACCTCAAATGCATCAAACCAGCCAATCAAAGATCAACATCTCCTACCATACAAAGCCTTAAATAGTGCCATGTCAATGCTTGAATGGTAACTATTATCATATGCAAACACTGCTAAAGGAAAAAACTAGTCTCGATGACCACCAAAGTCGATCACGCATGCTTGCAATATGTCCTCAAGAACCTAAATAGTCCGCTCGAACTAACCATCAGTCTGAGGGTGAAGGGATGTACTAAGATACACCTGAGTATCCAACTCCTTCTGCATAGACTGCCAGAAATAAAATGTAAACTTCGTGCCCTAATCTAAAATGATAAAAATACGCACCCCATGTAAGTGAACTATTTACCGAATGTAGGTCTTGGATAACTTCTCTGAATTATAGGTAACCTGAACTAGTATAAAATGTACAAACTTAGTCAATCGGTCCACAATGACCCATATAGAATCAAACTTACCGAAGGTTCATGGCAATCCTACCACAAAGTCTATAGCAATCCGCTCCCACTTCCACTCAGGTATAGGTATCCTCTGAGTCACACCTCTAGGCTTTTGTTTTTCATACTTCACTTGTTGGCAATTAAAAAACTGAGATATGAAATCTACTATGTCCCTCTTCATCCAACACCACCAATAATGTTGCTTCAAATTATGATACATCTTAGTATCCCCTGGGTGAATAGAATACCTTGAACTATGGGCCTCCTCTATGATCAACCTAGTCAAATCACTAATCTGAGGAACACAAATACGACCCTTGATCCTTAAAACTCCCTCATCATCTAGAATAGCCTGCTTAGCTTTTCCTCGTAACACCCTGTCACAAATTTTACACAAATTCCCATTATAAAACTAGTGAGCCCGAATCTGCTCTAATAAGAACGACCTCACCTCCATGTAAGAAAAAACCTTACCAGAATATGAAATATAAAGTGTCACAAGGTTGTTGGCTAAATACTGGACATCCATAGCCAAAGGATTCTCGCCCACCTGTAACAAAGCTAAACTACCCATACTTACTGCCTTCCGACTCAAAGCTTCTGCCACCATATTTGCCTTGCCTGGATGATAAAGGATAGTCATGTCATAGTCCTTGAGCAACTCCAACCATCTCCACTGCCTTAAATTGAGATCTCTCTGGTTGAAAATATACTGGAGACTATGATGATCCGTGAACACCTCACAATGCACACCATAAAGGTAATGCCTCCAAATCTTCAATGCAAACACTACCGCTGCTAACTCCAAGTCATGAGTAGGGTAGTTCCTCTTGTGAACCTTAAAATATCTCAAATAATAAGCTATCACCTTCCTCTTATGCATCAACACACAATCGAGACCAATACAAAAAGCATCACAATATACGGTAAAGCCCTCTCCCTCTATAGGTAAGGTCAAAATTGAAGCAGTAGTCAATAAAGTCTTGAGCTTCAGAAAAATCACCTTGCACTTACCAGACCACTGAAAATCAACTTCTTTCTGGTTTAATCTAGTCAATAGGGATGCAATAGATGAAAACTCCTCCACAAATCACTGATAATAACTTGCAAGGCATAAGAAACTCCAAATCTCAGTAACTGAAGCAGGTCTGACCCAATCCTGAACCACCTCAATCTTTTCGGGATCCACCATAATGTCCTTCTTGGACACTACATGCCCCATGAATGCCACTAAACTGAGCCAAAACTCACACTTTGAAAACTTTTCATAGATCTTCTTCTCCTTCAGAATTACAAGCACAGTCCTCAAATGATTATCGTGCTCCTTCCTAGTACGAGAGTATATTAATATATCATTGATGAAAACAACAACAAAAGAATCAAAGTACGGTCTAAACACCCCATTCATCAAGTCCATAAAAGCTGCTGGAGTATTAGTCAGCCTAAAGGACATCACCAAGCTGTATTAGGGATATCTTCTGCCCTAATCTTCAACTGATGATAACCTGATCTCAAGTCAATCTTTGAGAAAAATGAAGCACCCTGCAACTGATCAAATAAATCATCAATACAAGGTATTGGGTACTTGTTCCTGATGGTAACCTTGTTCAATTGTCGATAGTCACTACACATACACATAGATCCATCCTTTTTTTTCACGAATAAAATTGGAGCACCCCAAGGAGATACGCTCGGTCTAATAAAACCTTTGCTCAGCAAATCCTGCAAGTGTTCCTTCAACTCTTTCAACTCAACTAGTGCCATCTGATATGGCAGAATATAAATAGGCTGGGTGCCCGACTCCAAATCTGTAATGACCCTTCCGGTCATGTATGCATTTTTGCCTTTCTTTAACCATTAGAGCTTGCATGTAGCGGCTCCAAGTCATTTATGGCTTGTCGAGACCGGTAGTTTGGTGCCCAGGCCATTTGTTTGGTCTTTATGGCCGTCCCCTGTTTTAGAGCTTCAACTTTGGAAATCGTTAACTTCAGTCAACATTCTTGGTAATATCAAGGAATTAAACTAAGGTTCTAGGTCAAAGGAATCCCTTACACAAAAGTTTGAGTTAAAGAAATACCTCGTGTAACACCTCGCCCGTTTGGAAGGTTTAAATTAACCTGTACTTTCAGGGTAAGACTAATAGTGTCTAATACACTAAGAATGATATTTTATGAGGTATTATAATCACAAAATGGTTGTATGATAAGTTTTGAAGTCAACCAAGTTGCGAAATAAAAGTCGGCAAAAGTTATCGTAAGCTTTTTTAATAAATTTTCTGAACTTTAGGTCAAATGTCTCAGAGATTTTATCTCAATATATAAAGAGTTAGAGGTCCCCATACCTACCAAATCAAAGGTCTATAAGTCTAGTTTCCAACGCACTAAACCGTTCATCTATACGACTTCAGAATAGAGAGATATTCACATTTTTGTAAACTATACAAGCAGGCACGTCAAGGTGGGGCCCTATCCTAAGTCGGTTTGCCTTTATAAATCAGGTTCTTCTTCGTTATGAACTCATAAAAACAGACCAAAACCATAGAAAATCAGATATAAACCTTATAAGTTCTCCTTAGACTTTGATGCTTTTAATTCAGAAGTTTAACGGAAATTGCTCTACGTCGCAAGCTCGTCATTTTGGAATAGTCTACCCCATCGATTTCATGGCGTATCTTCATGGGTGTTGATGCAGCAAGCTAGAATATGTTTATTGAGTATTTGGCAGTAGCTAAGGATTTATATTGGCAAGGTAAGGATCCCGTACACTTATCTATTTGTTAAATCGAGATTCTAAGCTTCTAGTCATGAAAAGTCATATTTTTTGATAACTTGTAGTAGTTTCTTGTTGGACTTGGATCTGTTTGTTATCCTGCAAGGAGGATGGTTATTTATCTTGGGATATTGAATATTTTTGTCCAGAAAATCTCTCTCCTATGATCCGCCTTCGTAATTACATGTTCTAGTATCATTTTTACAGCTTTCCGAGCCACGAAGTGGTGTTTTGGATATTGTGGCTTTGGACAACCCCTTTATCTTATTATGTTTGGTTATTATTGTGGTGTACTGGTTGTGGTAAGGTGCTGGAGGTATTAGGAAATTTGTGCGATTCTTTTTAGGATCATATACGATAGTGATTGGATTGAACAATGTGAAGTGCGCCTTGAAATTGTGCCTCGGGAGATCGTCGCTCCTTTGAGACATGGTTAACATATTGTTGTTGGATTTAGTTGCCATTTATTATTTTTTTTGGCCTCATTTTATGCTTTGGAGTTGCCTGGTCGCGAGTGTGACATTAACACCTTATCAATTGGCTATGGCTCATTCTTACAGCCTCGTTGATTCTAGCAATTGTTCCATTACCTTGGTTGGTCAGACTTCATAGAGATGCCTTTAGGGCTTCAATTGAAAGTATTTTTGTGATTCAGAGCTTCCCAGAGCAGTTCGAGACTGGACGATGCCGTTCCCGCAGCTAGTCATCGGTGGCTTCCTCATCTAGACTCTGTATAAATAGGCTATAACTGCATTTATTAGAATCCTTGGGCAGGTTGTTATTGGTTGGTACCCCAGACCTTGTCTGCCTTTCGTCCTTCTATTTCATACGTTGTGTGTAGTATTCGCGTAGTATTGTATATTACCCTTGTGGTCCTGTGCGGCCTTGTATTGACTCTGGAACATAGATGGTGGGTTATTAGGAATGTTCGCGAGTCCCAGACATAGAGATTATCCTTTTAGGCTGGTTATGTCTGCTGAGTAGCTGATTGGCCTGTGCAGGGCTGATATGAATTGTTGTGAGCCGTTGGGATAATTTATATTTGTGTACGAGCATATCATCCATGAAAAAGGTTTTCCCCTGCATATGTTACTACGATTTTGGCTGCGAGCCACCATAGATGGTTCTCCTAAACTTGCATGGCCCTGGGGGGCCCTTTTTGGTATATATGATGAGAAAAAAAGGGATTTTGGATGATTGCAGACTTGGTTTTATTATTGATACTAGTCACTGCCGGGTGAAGCACCTGACTTGATTTTATTAATGATATTAGTGTCTGTCGGGCGGAGTACTAGACTTGATTTATTACAATTTTAGACCCGTCCATACTCTGGGCACCCTTTGAGAGGGTTACTGAGGCTTTTATCACTTTTTTAGATCCGGTTGTGCTCGGGCACCCTTGGAAGGGTCTTGAGACTTATTTTTCACTGTTTTAGTCCTAGACAGGGTCTAGGCATGAACCTTTTGAGTTTTAGCCACTGGCTTTAACCTGAACTCGATTCCGGAGGGCACATTTTTTATTCTGAGTTATAGTATGGGGTCCGAGACCTCCATGCACCTTGCCGCTCTGGGCCTGGGGCTTCGGGCCGTGTGTGCCGGTGGGAAGGGTATATGATAAAGTAGAGGTTTACGGGCTGAGTCTGCCATGGAACCTTCTTGCTGGGCCCGATCGGCACCGGAGGAGGTACATACAGAGGTTCTACTTCACCCTGAGGTTTCATCCATTACATCATTATCATGCATTGAATTCCACCCTTTTTTGGTGTGTGTTCAGTGTACTCTTCGATTGTATGGGTGGTTGGAGGGTTTGTATTCACTTGATTCAGTTCCTCAGTTGTATGGGTGGCTGTTGGGACTGTAAGTAGATTATATTTACTCTTGTCTTTATTTAGAGCTTATCTTGGCACTCGGTTCTTGAAGGATTAGTGATGGTTAGCCTGTTAAGGCTTTGGTTGTGGGATTAATCATTATTGAGAGGGCTAGGGAGTCCTATCTTATTGAGGCACTTTTGTGTGGCCTTCTTAGCAGATTGTGAGATTCTGGTTCTATTCTCTCCGAGAGTTGAGTGGTATTTCTCAGTTATGGTGGGTTAGTTATTTCCATCCTAGGGTTGGACTTGTGAGGTGATTCCTGTTTATGCTATCATATAAGTGGATTTGTGTTATAATTACCTTATACTTGTCGATTCCATTTTTGAGTATGTTAGACGGCTTCCCTTCTTTTGCTTTACTTGAGGTTACTGGTATACCGTTATTTTCTCAACTCTCTCTCTCTCTCTCTTTACTTACTTATATTGTTGTACAAGAACTCCAGGTGCATTCTCCTTTCCTTCACCTGTGATTCTGTGTAGTTATATCCTCTATGCTCACATGTGTTACTTGTAGCTCTTGTTTGCTGATGATCTGTGCTAGCTTCTTGTGCCTTATTTATTGCTTCAGTGACTGCTTTTTGGCTATTTGTTACTTACTGCTTTTATATCTTATATGCGCTCAGTCGGCCGATGATGCCTACTGAGTACCCATTGTTTTAGGGCTTATATTACACTTCTGCACTTTTTTGTGCAGATATTAGTTGAGTTTTTGCCGTTGATTGCATTGGAGACTCGTGCAGCTTTTGGGAGTTTGGAAGCTAGTGTAAGCGCTTGATGGTCAAGGCTTGTCTACATCTCATCTATTGTACTATTGCTCCTTGTACTTTCAGAGATAGATCTGTGTTGTATTTTGTTACTAGCAGCAGTGGTACTCTATTAGAAGCTTCTGCAATATTTATACCAAGTCTTGGGGTTGGTGTAGTTTCCTTTATGTATTTATATTCTAGTTCTGCTTTCGCTTTGCCTACCTTTACATTCTGCTTCCATTTATTTCATCTTGTTGTGCGTATTGGTTAGGTAGTAGCCCATTACTAACCATTCTGGGCTATGGGGATTAGTTCGCCTACTGGGGGGGTTGTAGGTGCCATCATGACCTGAGAGATCGGGTCATGACAGCTTGATATCAGAGCTCTAGGTTCACCGGTGTCGTGGTACAAAAACAAGTGTCTAAGTAGATTCTCGCGGGTATTGTTAGGAAAAGTTTCATCTTCTTGATTCCTTATAGTGCATTCCTGGCTTTATTGACTTCTAAAACTTTGGTTGTTCATTCATTCTCAGATGCCTCAAAAGAGTGAGATAGCGGTTGGTGTCGAGGCTTCTGTGCCTGTTGTTTTAGTGCTTCCATTAGCTCCAAGACTTCAGAATGAGGGTTTACCGCACCAAATAGGGGGTGTGGGGTCAGCCCAGCCTCCGATTGCATTTATAGCAACCTTAATGCTTCAGGACACCGTGGCTAGGACTCTGAGTCCTCCGGTGAGGGTTTCAATACCTGGTTCTGTGAGTGGTGCTTCAGTTAGGGTTGAACTTCCAGTTTTTCAGCAGGGTTATCTGTCGGTATTGGAGTACGAGGCAAGATTTCATGACATGGTTGGGCGTACTGCTAGGTATGTACCTTCAGAGTTTGATAGGGTTCAGAGTGTTGTTGGATGTTTGATTTCACTGCTCCATTTGGTGACCGCACTTGGTTACAGTCGGGACAACTTTCCTTCAAGTAGTTGACCATGCTTGGGCCGTTGAGGGCTTGTGCTGTGAGGCTTATAGAGGTGGTGCTCGGAAGCATCGTTGCCAGGATAGTTCTCGAGGTTCTCAGACTCGAGGTAGGGGATTCTCCACCAGAGATTGGTTCTATTGCTTTTTGTCTACGGGGCCAGTTTTGGTTACTCCATGGGTTCCAGAGGGTGTTGGTACAGGACATGTTGAGCAGAGCAGGCAAGGTACGGATCATATCCTATGGGGTTTGCCTTCAGAGGGTATAGGCCGTGGTGGCCGGTCAGGTTCAGTGAGATTTTCCCATCAAACTTCATCTAGTAGAGGTTATTTTTGGTGTAATGAGCGTGGGAGATTTGCTAGGGATTGCCTTATGGTTGTGTATCCCGTATAACCTTGTTGTTATCATTATGGAGATATTAGTCACCTTTATAGAGCTTATCCCCGGCAAGGGCTGGTTGGGCCTTCAGTTTCAACCACTCAGTCCAGAGTTAGATCCCGTCAGCTTGATGCTCCTCTTGGTGGGCCAAAGGTAGAGGTTCCTGACATCGTTGCTCTAGGTCAGGCCTTTGCTACCTTCGACTTGTGTTAGTCCCGCTTGTGTTGCGATTCTATCCCTTCTGTCGTGTAATTGCTTACATGCCTACCTGCTACTTGTTTAGTTGTTTAGCTACCTGAATTGTAGTATCGATGTGTTATTTTATTGGTAGTTTATTCTTTAGTAGTGGATAGGGGTGAGTTAGCCCTGTGAGGTGTTTTACCCGAAGTTGTAGCTTGTGAGTAGGCTCTGTAGAGCTCTCTTTCTATTTATTGTGGTTCTAAGCTTGCTTAGAATCTTCCTTTCTAGTGGTCCTAGATGGTTGTGGCCTAGGAAATTATCTAGCATGGCTAGAGATCCGTGTGATGGTTCGGTGTATTACCGGTAGTTGGGCTGGAGTTGAGCTTTTGCCTTAGTTGGGAGATATTGGTTATGCTAGTGTACATAGATTAGTTTGGCCTCCCAAGTGTCTAGAGTCGACCTTCTTTGTTGATTAGTTTAGGAGGTTGGCAAGTATATGGGTTGTTCCCATAGTCTCCTCCAGTTCCTGGTCCGTTAGGTATTTGGTTGTATCCCCATCTCCAGTTGGAACGAGTCCTAATCGTAGTTCTTTGGATGAGCTCTTGATGTTGACATCGTGATTAGGTTTTGACTTTAGACTTTCTGACTAAGTCTTGATCGTAACCTCATGGTTGGGTTGTATTCGTAAGCATTTTGGGTGAGTTGGGCATCTGGCCCATTCTTCTCCTTCTTTATTGAGTTTGATATGTAGCTATGAGATGTAAGGTAATGGCTTCAGGTTCTTATTTGAGAAAGGATTTGTAAGGTTTAGTATGTGCTAAGGAAGGATTTTTGTTTAGTTGAAAATGGAGGGAGGTGACTCCTTGTTCGTGCTTATGTGTTTTAGTAGTTGACTGAGGTGACGACAGAGAGTTGCTCTGGCTTGTGTGTGGGTAGCTTGTTTTGACCAAATTCTGTTTGCTGTGGCTTTCTGGTTATAGTCTTTGGGAAGACCCAAGTTTCAATAGGACCTATGAATTTGATGACTTGTATATTTATGGCCTAGTCTGCTCCAGCTCTATTAATGTTCTTCGATGGTGGATGAGTCTACTCGTGGGTTCGACAGGAGCACTGATTGGTAAATCGGTGATGGGTTTCAGGATCGTGGCTTAGCAGACTACTTTGGGTGGTTCATGGAAGTTTCCCTTTGGTTGCAGCATCCTTGTGCCGAAAGGCAGTGGATGCGGGTAACTTAGCTTCTCTATTTCCATTTTGGAGTGGTAGTTAGTCTTGGACACCTAGTCCTTGGCTAACCTTTGGGTTAGGCTGGACGTTCGGAGTAGCAGCAGTGTTTTCTAGAGTTGGGAGCTTGGTTGATGGTTACAGACTTCGTGGTTGGCTTACCACACTTTTTGCAGGATCGTGGTTTTGGTTTGGGTCTTTTGGAAAGTTGCCCTGGTTCATTCACTTTAAGTTGATTCAGACTTGGCATGGTTCAACGAGGTTGACTTTGTTCGTTCTACAGTTTTGAAGTTTCTCCGTCAACACAGGATGTTCTTTCATGCCTTTCCTAACCCTGGTGTGCAAACTTCAGTAGGGTTCAGATGGGTTATTCTGTTAGGTTCAATTAGCGAGTTTGATGTTAGCAAAGTGTTCATTCATTGGTTGATGGTCAGTCAGGGCAGGTAACTTTAGTTTTCAATGATATGCTATGGGTTATTATCTTGGATGGCAAAGGCTAGTAGCCTATATCTTGGCTTGAAACGAGTTTGAATAAAATAGGTGACTTCATTCGTGGTAAAGTATAAGCGGGAACTATGGATCTCTTGGTGTGTCAGTTGATGCTTCGAGGGTGGTTTGGGTGTTCGACTTATATGCAGCTTCCTGTTTGTGGTACTAAAGGATTAGTTCAGAATAAAAAAGGGTTTTGAGGAACAACGGGTTCATGAGTTAGAGTTTTGGGGTGATGGATTTTCTGGTAAACTTGGTATGATTTTGAGGATTCGAGTTCTGTGTGTTGATTGCCTTGGGGCTCTGGTTACGGTGTTGTGTCGGTGCTTTTTGGTTGAGATTCTCGAGGTTCAGTTTGGGTTGGAAGATCTTTGGAGGTGGAAATCTAGCTTGGCTAGTAAGAAATTAAGTCTTGGTTGCTTTCTCTGGTTCTGTTCTGTTGGGTGTCTTCCGATCGTGGAGGCTACTCGGGTTGTCCGAGAGAGTAGTGCGGGGGTTGAATCCGATGTTCTTAAATCTCTAGTGTTTTCTTCTTTCCTGACTATCTGGGACGAAAGTCTTTTTTTTAGTAGTGGATGATGTAATGACCCTTCCGGTCATGTACATATTTTCGCCTTTCTTGTACTATTAGAGCTTGCCTATAGCGGCCCCAAGTCATTTATGGCTTGTCGGGACCGGTAGTTTGGTGTCCAAGCCATTTGTTTGGTCTTTATGGCCGTCCCTTGTTTTAGAGCTTCAACTTTGGAAATCGTTGACTTCAGTCAACATTCTTGGTAATATCAAAGAATTAAACTAAGGTTCTAGGTCAAAGAAATCCCTTACACAAAAGTTCGAGTTAAAAAAATGCCTCGTGTAACACCTCGCCCGTTTGGAAGGTTTAAATTAACCTGGGGTAAGACTAATAGTGTCTAATACACTAAGAAGGATGTTTTATGAGGTATTATAATCGCAAAATAGTTGTATGATAAGTTTAGAAGTCAAGCAAGTTGCGAAATAAAAGTCGGCAAAAGTTATCGTAAGTTTCTTTAATAAATTTTCTGAACTTTGGGTCAAATGTCTCAGAGCATTTATCTCAATATATAAAGAGTTAGTAGTCCCCCAACCTACCAAATCGAAGGTCTACTAGTCTAGTTTCCAATGCACTAAACCGTTTGTCTATACGACTTCAGAATAGAGAGATATTTGTCTTTTTGTAAGACTATGCAAGCAGGCACGTCAAGGTGGGGCCCCTATCCGAAGTCGGTTTGCCTTTATAAATCAGGTTCTCCTTAATTTTGAACTCATAAAAACAGACCAAAACCATAGAAAATCAGATATAAACCTTATAAATTCTCCTTGGACTTTGATGCTTTCAATTCGGAAGTTTAACGGAAGTTGCTCTACATCGCAAGCTCGTCATTTTGGTATAGTCTTCCCCGTCGATTTCATGGCGTATCTTCGTAGGTGTTTAGGCAGTGAGCTAGCATATGTTTATTGAGTATTTAGCAGTAGCTAAGGAGTTATATTGGCAAGGTAAGGATCCCGTACACTTATCTATTTGTTAAATCGAGATTCAAAGCTTCTAGTCACGAAAAGTCATATTTTCCTATTACTTGTAGTAGTTTCTTATTGGACTTGGATCTATTTGTTGTTCCTGCAAGGAGGCAGGTTGTTTAGCTTGGGATATTGAATATTTTTGTCATAGAAATCTCTCCCCTACAATCCTCCTTCATAATTACATGTTCTAGTATCATTTTTACAGCTTTTTGAGCCACGAAGTGGTGTTTTGGATATTGTGGCTTTGGACATCCCCTTTATTTTATTATGTGGTTATTGTTGTGGAGTACTGGTTGTGGTAAGGTGCTGGAGGTATTGGGAAATTTGTGCGATTCTTTCTGGGATCGCATACGATAGTGATTGGATTGAACAATGTGAAGTACACCTTGAAATAGTGCCTCGGGAGATCGTCGCTCCTTTGAGATGTGGTTAACATATTGTTGTTGGGTTTATCTGCCATTTATTATTTTTATTGGCCTCATTTTATGCTTTGGAGTTGGCTGGTCACAAGTGTGACATTAACACCTTATCAATTGGCTATGGCTCGTTCTTGCAGCCTCGTCGATTCTAGCAATTGTTCCATTACCTTGGTTGGTCAGGCTTCATAGAGACGCCTTTGGGACTTCAGTTGAAAGTATTTTTGTGATTCAGAGCTTCCCAGAGTACTTCGAGCCTAGGCAACGCCATTCCCGCAGCTAGTCATCGGATGACAGGTAGGTTATGGCTTCCCCTATCTAGAATTTGCGTATGTAGGCTATAACTGCATTAATTAGCATCCTTGGGTGGGTTGTTATAGGTTGGTACCCCAGACCTTGTCCACTTTTCGTCCATCTATTTCATATGTTGTGTGTAGTATTCGCGTAGTATTTTGTATTACCCTTGAGGTCCTGTGTAGCCGTGTATTGACTCTAGAACATAGATGGTGGGTTATTAGGAATGTCTGCGAGTCCCGGACATAGAGATTATCCTTTTAGGCTGTATATGTCTGCTGAGTAGCTGTTGGGCCTGTGCAGGGCTGATAGGAAATATTGTAAGCCGTTGGGCTAATTTATATTTGTGTGCGAGCATATCATCCATGAAAAAGATTTTCCCCTACATGTGTTACTACAATTTTCGCTGCGAGCCACCATAGATGGTTTTCCTAAACTTTCATGTCCCCGGGGGCCCATTTTTGGTATATATTGTAACATCCCGTATTCCGCATATACTAGTCCTATTCATATATCACTTGATATAGCCTTGTCATATAGGTGAGGGACCGAGTTTATTATATGAGCAGTGATAGTTTAATGTGTATTGGGAGGTGCTGTAATGCCCCATTCAGTTCAGCACGTAAACGGCCAAGTTAACCTCGACAAAAGTATTTAAACTCGAGATGGTAAGATTGTATTTGAGTAAATAGGGTGAAGTGTTAAGTTAAAGCAAAAGGGATTAGAAATTAGAAAATAGAATAAAATAAGAGAGCTGCTTGCTTGACTTAACTAAGCTAGTAGGTGACAAGTAGGTGCATCACCTACTTTGACTTATTGACCAGCCTAAAGAACTACGTAGGTGCATCACCTACTAAGACTATTTTGACTAGCTTAGAGGGCCAAGTACACCCATCACCCACTTGAATAAATTCTGGCCCAAAGAAGTGAAAGAAAGGGAAAGAATTGGCAGCCAAGGCCCAATAAGGTTAAGTCCAACAAAGCCCATGTAAATGGCCAAGTAGGTGTATCACCTTCTTGACATTTTGTGGCTCAAAATGAGCAAGGGAAGTCGGCCAAAGCAGCCCCCCTTTAAAGGGGTTAAGACCAGCTCATTTCACTCATTTTAACTTGAAAAAAAATAGATTTTAGAAGTTCTTTCTTTCTCTCTCTCTTAGCTTCACATAGCAGCCATAAAATACCATTAGGGTTCTTAAGTATTCTCCCTCTTTTCAAGCTAAGTTGAAGGGGAGTTCAAGCTCTTGAAGAAGTACAAGTTAGAAGGACAGATTTTCAGAATTTAAGGTACAGTTACTGCCCATTTTTACCCCTTTTTATATGCAAGTTTGATGGAGAATTCTGTATGTGTTTGTGTCAAGAACCATGGGGTAGTGATTGGAATCCTTGAGTTAAAATACTTTCTTATTATGTTTAAGGATGTTTGGGATTGTTTTAGGAGCGGTTTTATGTGTATATATTTGGGACAGCTTGGTTGAACTTGTAAAAAGGTGTGTGAAGTTGTATTGAAGTATGGAAGGAGGGTGTGGTAATACACCACTTAATTGGGTGTTATGTTAACTTGCTGCCTGCACACCTTTGTATGTTATTTGGTATATGTTGTGGAGTCGGAAGAGTTTCAAGGGACCTTATGAGAAGGTCGTACAGTATGTAGATATGTTTAGAAGCGAAGAGGTGAAAGGAACACTCTTGGTTTGATCAATTACGAGCTTACTGCCTAGTTACTGATTTAGTGGGATCAAGTAGCCCAAATTAGTTAACTAGCTACTAATACTAGTTTTGCCACGTATTTCATTGTAGATAAATAATCTGAAAGGGGAAGCTTAATTCGTTGTAATATCCGAGTTACACAACAAGGTATGTAAGGTTTCTCAATTTCATATTCCTTGGCATGAACTCTTATATTTGTGTTGTTACCAACGAAGTGAGTTTTCTAGTAAAGGTACTTTCAACAGCAAGCTTTGTGAGTTATTCTCTAAGCCAAATGAGGTTCATTGTATCATATAAGCTCCTAAACAGTACGTTGATGTTACGTTTGTTCCTTATATCATTGTTACTGCCTTAAGTGCATGTCCACATGTCTTCTACTACTGGTCCATAGTTTTAAGCTCAATAAAGGTTACAACCACCAAAGTAACAATCTCAAAGATTAAAGAAACTAAATGAAGTAATCTGTATATGTGTGGGTGGCAGCCAGGGGTGAAAGCCTAGCATGGGTCGATCCCTATTTGTGTACTTATGGGTGGCAGCCTAGGGGCGAAAGCCTAGCATGGGTCGATCCCAATTTGTATATTTATGAGGGCAGCATCCCAGGGGTTAAATTGCCTAGCATGGGACTCCTCTTCTACCACTGATCAGTTGGTCACGTGTATTACATGCCTTACAATATCATAAAGCAAAGAAGAGTAACCAAAGAACGTAATATACATGATTTCACAAGTGTAAGCGAATGTGATCTTCTGTTCTTATTTACATGTTTATGCACTGATACCTTATTCTATTTGAGCTCTTGTTTACATATGGTTTACTTTATGCCTTACATATTCAGTACATTCTCTCGTACTGACGTCCCTCATGGGGAGGCTGCATTTCATGCCGCAGGCACATGTACTCTTGCTAGTAGACCTCCCCAGTAGGAGCACAGGACACTCGGCTGCTGTTGGTGAGCTCCAGGTTGATTCGGGGCTTTGCCGAGTCTTTGGTATATATTTTGGGTATTGTATAGTTAAGGGTAAGGCGGGGCCCTGTCCCGACCTAAACTAAGTTTGTCTATCTTGTAGAGGCTTTGTAGACCAATGTTAAAGTAAAACTTAGTTATGTCTTTGCTCTTAACAGTTGTGGCATCAATGGCCAGATCGTGTACATAAGTTTTGGGCCTATCTATGTTGGTCTTGTTATTCAGGCAGCTTATCTATAGTCAAAGCTTCTTAATTGTCATAGTTATATGCATGATGAATCACAGGTTATAAGTCGGTTCTCTCGGGCCTTTAGGGCATCGAGTGCCTGTCCGTCTAAATGTAATTTGAGGCGTGACAAAAGTGGTATCAGAGCAGGTCATCCTAGGGAGTCTACAAAGCCGTGTCTATGTAGAGTTTTGCTTATGGGTGTGTTGTGCACCACATCTATAAACAGGAGGCTACGGGACATTTAGGAGTTGTCTTTTTTTCTTCATCTCTTAGATCGTGCAATAGAGCCAATGTTATAGGTTTATCGTATCTAACCTTTGAATTGTTTTCATTATAGAAAAAATGCCGGTTACTAGGAAAAGTAAGAGTACTGGTAAGCAAGTAGATGTGGCTACTGGAGAAGGGAACAGCAAATCACCACCTAGACGAGCTAATCAAAGTGAGGCTCAACTGTCTTCATCACGGACTTCCTCCACTCCTCCGTCTCCAGAAGAGCTAAGGAGGGCAGCAGCACCCCAAGAACCACCAGTTAATGCTACTGACTCAGATTTAAAGAATGCAGTCCAATTGTTGACTCGTATACTTGCTGGTCAAGGACAAGGGCAAGCAGGTCCAATTGCAGGTACTAGTGGTGCAAATAGGGAAGCTAGTGTGCGGATACGTGATTTCCTTAATTTGGACGCTCCATCATTTACCGGGTCAGATCCTAATGAAGATCCGCAAGACTTTATTGATCAAATCCAAAGGACCTTAGATATTATGTATGTATCTGGTAAGGAAGCAGTTGAGTTGGCAACATATAGATTAAAAGGTGTGGCTGTATTGTGGTACGAAGCTTGGAAACAATCTAGGGGTATAAATACACCTTCAGCTAAATGAAAAGAGTTTAAAAAGGCATTCCTTGACCATTATCTGCCATTGGAGATTCGGGAGGCCCGTGCAACTCAGTTCTTAAATCTTCACCAAGGGAATATGAGCGTGAGAGAGTATAGTCTCAAGTTTAATTCTTTGGCCAGGTATGCTCCTAATGTAGTAGCTACTATGGAGGATAGAGTTCATCGTTACGTGAATAGATTGGATTCATATCTGGTTAGGGATTGTACTATTGCTGCTTTGAACAAAGATATGGATATAGCAAGGATACAAGCTTTTGCACAAAAGATGGAGGATCAAAGGCAAAGGAGAAGGACACAAGAGTCGGAAAGAGGGCAGTCCAAGAGGGCCAGATCTATGGGCCCGTTTACGCCATCCCAAGGTGAGTTTAGGCCTCGGTTTTCTAATAGACTGCCTAGGCCATCATCTTCCTACTCTACAGCTAGCGCTCCACCTCGGTTTCAAGGGTCTAGGGCTAATCAATTTGGGCAAAGGAGTGAGAGTCAAGGCTCACAAGTAGCGGGGTACCAAGAACAGGGAAGTGCGAGCCAACCAAGACCTCCTAGACAGTTTTGTAAACAATGTGGAAGAAATCATCCAGGATATGTCGGCTTGGAACAAATGTTTGTTTTTGGTGTGGTACACCGGGACACATGATGAGAAATTGCCCTCAAAGGGGCATGGGTAGCATGGCACAACCTACTGGATCGGTTGCTGCATCATCATCATCGGTGCCTTATTTAGGTAGGGGGCCACAAGTGCCTGCAGGTCGTGGTAGAGGTGGTAGAGGAACTGCTAGTTCTCGTGGAGTTCAAAATCGTACATATGCTCTAGCGGAACGACAGAATTTGGAGGCTTCACCTGATGTGGTTACAGGTACATTGTCCATCTTTTCATATAATGTATATGCATTAATTGATCCAGGCTCTACATTATCATATGTAACTCCATTGATTGCTGGAAAGTTTGAAGGAATGCCAGAATTATTGGTTAAACCATTTGAAGTATTTACGCCAACTAGCGAGTCTATTATAGCTAGAAAAGTCTATCGTAATTGCATAGTAACTGTTTGTGACCGTAACACATTGGCTGACCTTGTTGGGCTAGATATGATAGATTTTGACGTTATAATGGGTATGGATTGGTTGGCTTCATGTTATGCCACGGTAGATTGCCGAGCTAAGAGGGTGAGTTTCCATTTTCCAAAAGAGGCAGTCCTTGAATGGAAAGGTAATGTTGGGACACCAAGAGGTAAGTTTATTTCTTATCTTAAGGCAAAGAAGATGATGTCCAAAGGGTACATATGTCATCTAGTGAGAGTGAGAGATAGAGATGCGGAGCCACTAGATCTTCAGTCTATTCCAGTGGTAAATGAATTTTCTGATGTATTTCCCGAAGAGCTTCCAGGTTTGCCTCCAGAACGAGAGATAGAGTTTGGTATTGATGTGATTCCAGGTACTCAACCCATCTCCATCCCTCCATATAGGATGGCCTCGGCAGAATTACGAGAATTGAAGGAACAATTAAAAGATTTGTTAGAAAAGGGATTCATAAAGCCTAGTATATCCCCTTGGGGAGCACCGGTTTTATTTGTACGTAAGAAAGATGGCTCATTGAGAATGTGTATTGACTATCGGCAGTTGAATAAGGTGACAATTAAGAACAAATATCCCCTTCCTAGGATTTATGATTTGTTTGACCAGTTACAGGGTGCTAAGTGTTTCTCAAAAATTGATTTGAGGTCGGGTTATCATCAAGTAAAAGTCAAAGAGAAAGATATACCCAAGACAGCTTTCCGAACACGGTATGGTCATTTTGAATTTTTAGTTATGT